>JANAVB010016999.1:4822678-4965178 GCA_029216955.1 Iris pallida | reverse complement strand
GCTGGGAGTCGGAGATGGTGGTACAGTCTGGAGCTGTACGTTCGAAGGTTCCAACACTCGCGGTGCTTCGCAGCAATCGGTATTCAATGATGCCCATTGAAGGGGCACACTTGATTCCCCGTTGACTCCTGGGTCAGGATTAGTGGAAGGTGCTCTTGCCAAAGCTGACCGTATCTCGAACACTGCTTGAGTCAGTGTTTGCATGGAGGCAGA
This sequence comes from Iris pallida, assembly GCA_029216955.1. Lineage (NCBI taxonomy): Eukaryota > Viridiplantae > Streptophyta > Magnoliopsida > Asparagales > Iridaceae > Iris > Iris pallida. Next base: position 4,964,965 of record JANAVB010016999.1, on the reverse strand, counting down.
GAGAGTTTTGAGTCCTCCCTCCAAGGTATCCATGCGCTGAACGAGATCTGCTGGTGGCGCATCCGACTCCGTATCACCACCTCCTGTCATGTACACCGTCATAACGTGACTGAAAGTGGATGGATCGGTTGAGGCTTCGCTTTCAGCCTCGCTCTCTTGTAGAAGAGGAGCTTCCCCCGGAGCTTCATCTTGGTTCTGGAGGATGTCTTCGTCTTCGGGTTGAAGATCCACAGGGGCTTGACTACCCCCAGCTATGTTCGGAAGGCTAACTTCATCTTCGGGATGAAGATCCACAGGGGCTTGACTACCCCCAGCTTCCTCTGAGATCTTCTTTCTCTCCCGGGTGCCCTCAAACACTCCTCAGGACGGGACTGTCGTCTTGGTCTTCCTCGGCTGGCTCTTGGATGAGGACGAGGTCGAGGAACTCCTTCTTTCCAAGGCGATGTTGGAGAGGTATTGATGATTGCAGCCGCTGGAACACAAACTGCCTTTGTGGTGGGACTGCTGTCTTGCAACAGCAGTTGATGGTGACTACAGCACAGGTGTGCCCTGTGAGGGAAGCATTGTGCTTGTCAGTCGACTCTCCTGATCGGCGTTTGTGAGAGATCACGTTACGCAGATCGTTAGAGGAGAGTGCCACCTTCACACCCCCATCAGGCGTATGGCAAGGCCAAGCATCGGGGTGGTCAAGTGAATGCTGCACCCCCTGATCCGACGCAAAAGATGCGCCCAGATCAATAATGGAGGAGCAACATTTAAAGTGACTTGAACCAGCCTCAGACGTACAACCAATGTAGGCGCGGGAGTTCAAGACCACTGAGTTTGCCTCGTACGACTTGGTTACGAACGCAGCAGATGCGCCCAAGTGTGACAAAGAATTTAAAGGTCATCTCGTTCGTGGCGCAGAAGCACCCGAGTCAACCTTGTACAGTTTACCATTGGCAGTGCATATGATTGTGAGCGCATGCCTCTGGCTCACTGCTGGCATAGCACGTTCGAGGCGCATGGCCCGTGCCGCCTTGGACTTCTTCGTACCAGCCCGCTGGGGCGCGTAGTACTCAGATTCCAAATTATCCTCGCCATGACAGCGAGTGAGTTTGTCAAAGACAGATGCCTTCTATGGCGCATCAGAGTTAATGTGTAGGGCGTTAGCTGCGCCCCTGCTCCGTCGATGCATCTTTCTCGTCTGAGAGGAAGATGGTTGGGGAATGTGGTCATCTCCACGTTTCCTCGAGCAATGTGCTGTACCGGTGGGCGCATCTTGGCTGCTGAGGACGTCAGCGGGAAGGGTAGGATGCATCGGCGCATCCCCTTCGGTGGTGGTGCCAGGGGCGTCGACCTTGCGCACCCAGGCTTGGCGAGTGTTCTTCGGCTTCGGCAGCCGCTTCGAAGGACTCGCACTGCCTTCAGAGATGAACTCCTCATACGCCTGTTGATTGAGGCATACGACCAGCGTCTTGTGGGAGGAGCCGACCTTCACGTCGTCAGATTGCGACACAGCTTTCTCGACGGAGGAGAAAGAGGTCTCCAGTAGAGTCGCCAGCTTGTTTGCCATTAAAATCTTTTGATTGCAATTTCAATTACAAACAGAACAGTGTTACAATATAGGACTTAGATGTAGTCCTAGGAGTACACTTTTTTTTATCTGGGTCCCTGTGTCGATGGAGCGAGTGGTAATACGTTGACTCCGTTGACGATCTGACGACGGTTCTCGGTTCTATGAAGGTCTGAGTTGCTCTGGGTACTGGAGCTTGCAGAGAGGAAGAAGACGTTGAGTGTCTGTATCTGTCTCTCTCACTGTGTGTGTATGTCGGTCTCTTTCCGTGTGGAAGAAGGAGATGATCCCTCTATTTATAGCCTGCAGGCTGGCTGCTCATGCGCGCATATGTAGGATGCGCCTGTTCGTGGGGACGCCACGTGAAGCTGCGGGAGGCGCATGGATGATGCACCATCATTTATGGGTTGAATCTTTCATGCTGTATTTGTGGGCTGGCACGTAGCAGGGGAGAGGATCTTTCAGTTGCTGAGATCTTGGGTGATTAGCACCCCCTTCATAGGATGAATTGAGTCAAAGGACACGTGACGCGTGTCCGTAGCTCAAAGATCTTGGATTTGGTGGAGGGTAATCTGATAGGATGCGCCTGGGATTAGGCACATGAAAAGACTTTGGCTCGCAACCTTCAGGAGTCACGAACCAGTCTGGGCGCACGGCTTTTGAGGCGCATGCGAAGCTTCAGTAGCGACTTGACCTCTGTCTTTAGGGATCAGAGGAAGGTCTGAGGCGCATGGCTCTTGAAGCGCATGCAGAGGTTTGGGTGCATGGCTGCGGAGGCGCATGTGAATGGTCGGCCACGTGGCTTGTAACCGCCGGAAGAGGTTAATGATGACGCTGATGTCAGCGGCGCTTCGTTTTCTGTAAAAGTTGTTGCTGCTCTGTCATCGAGGCATGGCTGCTGTCGTGTCAGACTTCAGCATTTAATATTCTTTGACGGGTGATGGACTGTTGAGTGGGCGTATTGATCTGCGTTCCACTAGGTGCATGGGCCCATATTGATTAGGACGCATGGATCTGTGCTTTGTTAGGCGCATCCATACAGGACGCTTGGTACCGACGGGCGCGTCTGTATGCGCGGTGTCTGACCGGCGCGTCCATTTGCATGACGCATCTTTATTGGTCCGATTGTTGCGTCCTTCGAGTGCTTTAAATAGCCGTTTTGACTTGGCCGAATTCGAAGCGTCAGGTTCATCACCATAAATGCAAATTTATTGCACGGGATTCGGAGAGCCCGCCACTTGGCGCATGGGTTTGATTTTTTCGGCCTATAAATAGTAGCAAGGAGAGAGTTTGCTTCTCGTTCTCTCACGTCTTCCCGAATGAAATTATTTGCTCGAGCACATTCTGTTGACAAGATGCTCCCGCGGGTGAAGATGCGACGAATTGTCTTCATTTATGCACTTAAAGGTGACTGTTATATCCAAAAGTCGAAATCGAGGGCTTCTGAGGCAAGCGAAAGGTGCCTGTTGCATCCAAAGATTGGGATGCTCGAGTCCTGTCTCCGTTATGCTGGAAGAGCCGTAGATCAGAATTTTGGTGCTCCCATCTTCCTTGGGCTTTGGAGAGCTCTTCCTCCTGCTATAGTGGGGTTGGCCGCCCACTCTTGTTCTATTCAATAAATGCTTCATTAGTCGAAGCACTTGATCGGGTCGAAGTAGAGCGCATATGCTGAGAATTCATGATACGCATAACTGAGACGCTGAAATAGATATGCCTGACTGAGACGCTGAAGAGACACGCCTAACTGAGACGCTGAAGTGATGCGTCTGACTGATGATGCACCAGGCAGAAGGCGCATGGCAGTTTGCTGCGCCTGGCTGTAGTCTTAGGATCTTTCTTTTTGTAAAAATTCTCCTTTGTAAAGCCTTTTTTAGACATGTAATAGACTTTTATATGAAATAAAAAATCTTCTTTTGATGTCTATACTTTTGCTGTCTTGCTGTGCCAAGTACTTCGTTTGAGCTCCCTGGCGCATGTAATGTTAGGCGCATAGGAATTCTGGCCTATGGATGTGCCTGAAATTCTATGCTTCTACAGCTACGTATATAGAAGTGTAATCCACCTCGATATACGGTCATGGCTGTCTAGATGTATAAGGGTTTATCTACAAGCCATCAGTCTCTTATGGTCAAGAACAAGCCTAGTGTCTCAATCTCGATCAAGCAAGTAAATGTAACAAGATGGTAGATCATCAGACATACAAAGTAAGGCGTCCCATACATTACATATTCAGATGATCATGAAGCTAGTCATACAAAAGGCGAAGACTAGCAAGACTTTAAGTCATACATGATCAACCCTAGGATTTGTCAATCATGTTACAGCCCTTAGGCAGACAAGAAATATAAGTATTCAATACGAGCTAACACTTGCTCGGCGGCTAAACACCTCAAAAGAATAATTTTACAATAGAGTGGGAGAGCAAAATAAAATCCACTCGTTGCCAGGATTGTGCCTAGTGTTCACCATCTGGCTGGAAGACAGGTAGATCCTCGGATGCTACTCCAAAATCTGGCCATACGAAACCAGCTGGGTCAGACCCCAGAAAGAGCAAGTGCCACAAGGGAGGCTTCACTTAATAACTAAAACTAGCATATTAGCACATAAGGACATAAATGAAATAACAAAAGACATGAGTTAGGGAAAACAGAATGATAAACGATAAGATAACTAAAGGACTATTCTGGTAACCAAGTTACAACCCGTAAACCAACCAAGGACCGGGGTTGTAACCCTTCACCTGAACATAATTTAGTCTCTAACAAATTATCGGTAACGTAAAGCATACACAAGCGTGTCCTGAGATAGCCATGTACTATATCTAGGCAAGACTAGACAAGATAGGACTCTATCCATCAATCACGGCCAAGCAATAAGTACGGCTTGATAATTTAACTAGCTAGGGTTATCACAATCATAATTACTAACAAGATGCAGTTTGAGAAATCCAAGTCCAGTTACCTGCCTGCTGCTACCTGAATGATCCAAGCCAAAAGAAAACAAGTATAACAGACACACTGTAGTAAGATACATGTGTCCTAAGGAGGTGCCCCACTCAACGGTGTGCTGGAAGTGTGCTCATCATGATAGATAGCTCCAAATCCCAAGTATATATATATATATATATATATATATATATATATATATATATATATATATATATATATATATATATTGTTGGTGTTTTTGCCTTTGGACTAGAAAAGATAGTCCCACATCGGCTACACCAAATGGTGAGTATCTCAATATAATGCATTGCTTGTGTTGAGGTGTGCACATGAGGTGTAGTGGGGCACAAGTTTGTGCCATGTGGAAGTATTTCTCTAGAAGGAAAAAGGATTAAATCCAACAAGGATGAAAGTTAATTTTTGTTGTACGGACTCGAACTCGGACACGGACTCCAGGATGTCTCGTGCATGCACGGGAGTGTTCGGGGGGTAGGCGTGGACTAGCACACTTCTATGCTGATTGTGGGATGATCTAAAATATCAAACTCTATTTTTGAGTATTGGTATTTTAGTCCCACATCGAATAGGAGAAGAGGTGAAGTCTCAACTCCACTCTATAAATAGAGCCCCTTGGCCTCCTTTGAAAGATGCACCAAGAAGAGAGAAAATGGAGTCTGTAAAGTCCAGGAAGCCCGTTCAAGTCTCAAATATTGACTTACGAGCGTTCCAGAAGTTCTCCTGAACTTGCTGGTTCCTGGGAGCTTATCCGTACTGCGGGTATAGCTTTGAGCGCCGGTGTTCTACACCCCAGCGAGATCCGTTCTTCTTCTTCCTCCCTCTTTCTGTTGCCTTCGAGAATCTGAGACTCAACTGTTGTTGATCATCTCTTGTTGCCTTCGAGAATACCGTCGCTTCTCTTTAAAAGTTATAAGATTCTGTTGCCTTCGAGAAACATTACGAAATAATCTTTTTAGATTCTCGTAATACAACATCACCTTCTTTAGGGTGTTGTTGCCAGAAACATTGTCTTTACAATTGTTTCTGAACTCGTGTTTTTTCCATCGATTGTTCGTCAAGGGACTAACAATCTCAAAGCTATACGATTCGATAAAAAACACTCGTGCTTCGCTTGTCGATACCGACTTTAACAAGTTGGAGAAATTCGACGGTGAACACTTCCAGATCTGGAAGCGAAAGGTGACTCTGAACCTTCAACTCGTGGATGTTGATCACGTGTTGGATGAGGAAGAACCAATCGTTCCAGCAACAGGATCTGCTGCTGTTCTAGCCGCTGCTATGAGCAAGCAGACGAAGTGGAAAAAGGATAACAGCATATGCAGGCTGCTGATCCTGAATTCCATGGAAGACTCTCTGGCCGAGTCCTACACAAAGAAGACTTCTGCCAAAGAGATCTGGGAGTCCGTGGGGAAGCTGTATGACGACGACGAGGCCCGGTCGAAGATGTTCATGGTTGAAAAATACCACAAATGGGTCTTTGAAGACGAGAAGACCATGCTGCCCCAAGTGAAAGAGTTCCTGAAGCTGCGCCAGAAACTGGAGGACGATAGCATGCCCCTCGTCGACAAGTTCGTCGTTGGAGGGATCGTGGCAAAACTTCCTCCAGGATGGAGCAACATCTATGCAAGGATGCATAGGAAGAAGATGGAGATTAGCCTGGATAATCTCCTCAGCGAGATTCATGTTGAGGACGAGATGCGCTCTCAACAGAAGTTGGACGCCCTATCCAAGCAACTAGCAACGACGAATCTGGTTCAAGCCACCAGAGAGAACAAAGGGAAGCAGGCGGCTTCTCACCACAAGAAGAAGAACTTTTCGAATCTGAAAGTGAAGGGTCCAGGATTCAAGCAACAGAAGTCCAAGTCCCATGTGACTTGCTTCAACTGTGGCAAGAAGGGTCACTATAAAAGTGAATGCAAGTCCAAGCCCAAAGAGCAAGGTGAGCCTAACAAGGTTTCTTTGGTTACTAATCAGGTTGCCATGATAGCACAGGTTGCAACTGTGGGGGCAGACTTGGACTGGTGGATAGACACTGGCGCGACATGTCATGTCTGTTCAGACAAGGACTGGTTCGTCTCCTATGAGCCTACTTCCGAGAAAGTCATGATGGCGAACCAGGCACAAGCTAAAGTACTGGGGATCGGGACGGTGGAGCTGAAGCTTACATCGGGGAACATTCTGACGCTTCAAGGTGTGAAGCATGTTCCTGCAATCGCTAAGAACCTGATCTCTGGGAGCCTGCTCTGCAACGCAGGCTTGAGGATGGACATCAATGCTGGCCAAATGGTGATGTCCAAGAAGGGTACTTTCTTCGGGAAAGCTTTTCAGACTGAAGGAATGTACAAAATTCAGCTTGTTGTAACCCAGCATAATAATGTTAATGCTATCACTAGTTTGAATTACTCTCTTGAATTGTGGCATAATAGACTAGGACATGTTCATTATAAGCGAATAAACAAAATGTCTAGTCTAGGACTTATCTTCAAGTGTGGGGGTAAGGTAGAGAAATGTGAGATATGTGCTCAGACGAAGATCACTAGGAAACCCTTTCACAGGGTCAATCGAAGCACAGATCTTCTGGAGTTGGTTCACTCAGATATCTGTGACTTCAAACAATTCTCTACAAAGGCCGGGATGAAGTATTTCATTACTTTCATAGACGACTTCTCCAAGTATGCCTTCATCTATTTACTCAAATCTAAAGACGAAGCATTCGAGAAGTTCAAGGAGTTCAGGGCCGAGGCTGAACGGCAAACTGGACAACAACTCAAGAGGCTGAGGAGTGATCGAGGTGGGGAATATAGGTCTCACGAATTCTCATCATTCTGCAAAGAACATGGAATCATCAACGAGACGACGGCTCCGTATTCTCCATAATCCAACGGAGTAGCAGAAAGGAAGAACAGAACGTTGACAGAGATGATGAACTCTATGCTGTTGACTGCGGGTCTCCCAAAGTGCTATTGGGGAGAAGCTGCATTAACGGCCACTTTCATTCTGAACAGAGTGCCATATGCAACTTCCGACATAACTCCTCATGAACTCTGGTTCAAAGTCAGACCCAACCTGAATGTCATTCGAGTGTGGGGGTGCCTGGCTTATGTGAAGCTCCCGGATCTAAAGATTCAGAAGCTGGGGACAAGGACTACTAAGGCGATCTTCCTGGGGTATGCCGAGAAGAGTGATGCTCGGAGATTCCTTGATATCGAGTCAAATCATATCATCGAATCTCGCGATGCTGAATATTTTGAAGAAAAGTTTGCAAGGCACAAGAACATTGTTCTCGCGGACATTCCGGAGAATAATGAGGGTGCGAAGCAGACAGAGGTCTTTATCAAACCAGTAGTCCAAGATGGAGCTGTTGTCGAGGAGACACCAGCTGAACCAGAACTCGCTGAGCCGTCAACTAAGCGAGCAAGGAGGCCGAAAGACTTCGGAGATGACTTCGTCACCTATCATGTGGAAGCAGATCCGCTTACCTATGATGAGGCGATGAAGACCAGAGATGCTGTATTCTGGAAGGAGGCGATAGACAACGAGATTGACTCAATCACCTCCAATAATACATGGGTATTGGTCGACCTACCAGAAGGAGCAAGACCCATCGGATGCAAATGGATCTTCAAGAAGAAGATGAAAGCAGATGGAACCATTGACAAGTTCAAGGCCAGGCTAGTGGCCAAGGGGTTTGCTCAGAAGCAGGGGATCGACTACTTTGACACTTATGCTCCAGTAGCTCGGATGACAACTATCAGATTGTTAATTGCTTTAGCAGCAATACACAAGCTGGTGATACATCAGATGGATGTGAAAACGGCATTCCTTAATGGCGAGCTGACCGAAGAGATCTACATGCAACAACCAGAAGGTTTTGTCGTCAGAGGTCTGGAAGACAAAGTCTGCAAGTTGATGAAGTCTCTGTATGGTTTGAAGCAAGCTCCCAAAATGTGGCATGAGAAGTTTGACAAGGTGATAAGGTCAAATGGCTACAGGGTCAGTGAAACAGACAAGTGTGTCTATACAAAGTTTGCTGACGGAAGAGGAGTAATCGTTTGTCTATACGTGGACGACATGCTAATCCTAGGTACGGATTTAAGCTGCATCACAGAGACAAAGAAATTCCTCTCGACCAAGTTCAGTATGAAGGACTTGGGGGATGCCGACGTAATCTTGGGGCTCAAGATCATCCGAACAGGCACTGGAATAGCGCTGTCACAGTCTCATTACATTGAGAAGATGCTCACTCGCTACGGGTATCAAGATCTTCCTATTATTGATACACCGTACAGGAGTGATCTGAAACTGGAGCCAAATTCGAAGGAGAGCGTCAGGCAGTTGGAGTACGCTAGCGTCATCGGAAGTTTGATGTACGCTACTACTGCCACAAGGCCTGACATAGCCTTTGCAGTGGGAATGCTGAGTCGATTTACGAGCAATCCAGGCGTAAAGCATTGGAAAGCTGTGAAGCATGTTATGAGATATCTCAAGAAAACTCAGACATATGCACTATACTACAGCGGAGATCCGTCAGTAGTGGAAGGCTTCAGTGATGCTAGCTGGTGTTCAGAGGTGGAGAGCGAATATTCCACAGGTGGATACATGTTCGCCATGGGTGGAGCTGCTATATCGTGGAAGTCGAAGAAGCAGACTATGTTATCTCGCTTCTCCATGGAATCTGAATTCTTTGCATTAGACGCTGCTGCAGATGAAGCAGAGTGGCTTCGGGAGCTCATGTATGACCTTCCAATGGTTGGGGCTCAGATACCGGCGATTTCGATATACTGTGACAACCAGGCGGCAGCAGCGGTGGCATCAAATGAACTCTTCAACGGGAAGATACCTGGCGGATCCGTTCACGAAGGGTCTCAAGCGTCAGCTGGTCGAGGACACAGCAAAGAAGATAGGCTTGAAGACTTTCTGATATTGTGTCATTGTAATCCTACCATAAAATTTTATGTTATTGGTTCAAAGAGAAATCTACTAGACATTTAATTTTTGGTTCAAAGGAGGATCATTGACTAGAATAATATCAGTTAACAGTGGGTACTTGTTCTGCGGAACATGGAAGGGTTACGGACCCATAACCACTGTTGTCTACTATGTATTTTCTGCGGAAAATTGATCCTGTGGGAGGTTGGCTTAAACGCCTTAATGAGTTCTCAGGCAGAGTGAATGCCTGGTGTGCTTTACAGGAAGCACGGTAGAGCAGCACTACAAGGAGTGAAACTCCATGCTACAGTGGGGTGACTCCACCATGAGGTTCCCAGGTAGGGATAATGCCTCGACTTTGCAAGCTAAGTCACAGCGGAGTAGCACCGCAAATAGGCAGGTAGCCTAATGTTGTATGATAATCGTAATAAAGAGAGGTAGACAGCACTACAAAGAGGACGATGTCCTCATGTTACAGTGGCATGACACCACGAAGAGGTACCAGGTAGGGTAAAGCCTCGGCTTCGCAAGCCATGTCATAGCGGCGTAACACCGCACGGAAGCGCAAGGCTTCATGCTGGGTAGTTTGGCACTACAAAGGGGCTTGTGACCTCATGCTACAGTAGTATGACACTACGATGAGGTACCCAGGTGGGGTAAAGCCTCGGCTTTGTCAGCCATGTCATAGCGGCGTAGCACCGCAAAGAAGCACAATGCTTCATGCCAATGACTCTTTATAAAGAACTCACCTATAGTGTATGGAAAGAGATATCAGGACGTCTCTTGAGGGTAAGCTTGTAGACGCCCAAAATTATACACTAAAACCAGGCTGGCACAAGGCCTTCAATGTGCAGCCAGAAGCACAGTTGATGTCATTATGTGAGTAGGAAGAATTGCAGTTATGGTGCAGAATTCAAGGCTTAGTCCATTCTTGTATCATGCTGTTATTTAACCTATGCGGGAAGATTCAAGTCGTAGCGACATCTCTTCTAATGCATGATGGACAATCACTGTGGGGAACGCTCAACCCATATATTGAGATATGTGGGGGATTGTTGGTGTTTTTGCCTTTGGACTAGAAAAGATAGTCCCACATCGGCTACACCAAATGGTGAGTATCTCAATATAATGCATTGCTTGTGTTGAGGTGTGCACATGAGGTGTAGTGGGGCACAAGTTTGTGCCATGTGGAAGTATTTCTCTAGAAGGAAAAAGGATTAAATCCAACAAGGATGAAAGTTAATTTTTGTTGTGCGGACTCGAACTCGGACACGGACTCCAGGATGTCTCGTGCATGCACGGGAGTGTTCGGGGGGTAGGCGTGGACTAGCACACTTCTATGCTGATTGTGGGATGATCTAAAATATCAAACTCTATTTTTGAGTATTGGTATTTTAGTCCCACATCGGATAGGAGAAGAGGTGAAGTCTCAACTCCACTCTATAAATAGAGCCCCTTGGCCTCCTTTGAAAGATGCACCAAGAAGAGAGAAAAGGGAGTCTGTAAAGTCCAGGAAGCCCGTTCAAGTCTCAAATATTGACTTACGAGCGTTCCAGAAGTTCTCCTGAACTTGCTGGTTCCTGGGAGCTTATCCGTACTGCGGGTATAGCTTTAAGCGCCGGTGTTCTACACCCCAGCGAGATCCGTTCTTCTTCTTCCTCCCTCTTTCTGTTGCCTTCGAGAATCTGAGACTCAACTGTTGTTGATCATCTCTTGTTGCCTTCGAGAATACCGTCGCTTCTCTTTAGAAGTTATACGGTTCTGTTGCCTTCGAGAAACATTACGAAATAATCTTTTTAGATTCTCGTAATACAACATCACCTTTTTTAGGGTGTTGTTGCCAGAAACATTGTCTTTACAATTGTTTCTGAACTCGTGTTTTTTCCATCGATTGTTCGTCAAGGGACTAACATATATAAGACCAAGTATATATATATATATATATAATAAAAAAAAATATATATATAAGACCAAGTATATATATATACTTTGTCTTATATATATATATATATATATATATATATATATATATATATATATATATATATATATATATATATATATATATATATATATATCACTACACCAAAATAGGCAATTACCAACGGTTATTACCGTGACAAATAATTTTTATCACGGTAATAACCGTGACGAATTAGGCGTGACAAATTTTTGTGACGATTTTTGTAACGGTAATAACCGTTACAAAAATAAATTTTGTAACGATTTTTGTCACGTTTATAACAGTGACTAAATTTACCTGAGTAACAGTTAAAATCGTTACAAAAATGCATTCTTCTGTTACTTATTTTTCAATTTTATAACGGTTATAACTGTTACAAATATATTTTTTCTAGAAAAAAAATAATAATTTGTATATACATGCTAGCTGCCCAATGACAAGTAATTAATACAAGTAAATAAATCACATTCTAAGCAACAATATCCTTCTACCAATCTAATCTAACATACATATAAGAACATAGTGATGTAACAAAAGCCAGAAAAAAAAAGTACTTTGCAATCTCTTCATTGCGGATGAACTCATGGCTTTAAGCTCTGTAAGTAGAGACATTACTATCATTGCCATGATGGAATGAAACTAACAAATTGGTACATAAAACATCAAAATACCTCCTACCATCTAGCATCAAATAATGGATGTTAATCTGAGACGATGCGCTGTGGCTATTTACATGTTGATCCAATTATGGATGTTAAGGTGTCTTCTGCAGTTTTGAGCAAAAAATTGAAGGCATCGACTAATAATGTTCTGGAGAGCAATCTGTCATTTGGCAATTGAGTTGCATCTTCTTCTAAGATATTTTTTCTCGTGGCGTCAAGAGCAATTCATTATAAAGGATCAGAAAAAATATCCGATGTCTATGCAGCTGCTCACATAAATTAACACTAGAAAGGATGAATGTAGAAGAGGAATAAAGCTCCGGGCCATTTAGATTACCTAATCAATTACAGGAATTACTACCAAAACTAAATGGCCATCGATTATAGTATTTACGTTGTGTAAACAAAGAACAGATAGAAACTGAACATATTTTCCAAGGTAATTACACAAAAATCCTGATATTGGACTCTATAGCAAGTAACTCATCTTCACAAACCTTCTTCCAGGTGCCACCAATCAATAAACCACCTTCAAAGGGATATGCATCCGGTCCTTCCCTATGTTCAAGATGACACATTTTTCAACTCCCAAAAAAAACTACAACATTGAAAATATTTAGTCAAACAACAAACAATGGTAAGTATTGATAAAACACCTGATGCTTTAAGCATTGATTGCATACAACAAACAAATTTCATATATTTAACATAATTTTCATATATTTCAACTCTAAGCTATGGTAGTATTGATAAAAACAACTACCTATTATGGGACACCTGAAAGAAGGTTGTAAAGAAATGTGATGCTTGTCAGAGACATGCGCCGATATCAAGGGAGCCACGTAAAGAACTAACACAAGTGAGTAATCTTGTACCCTTTGCACAACGAGAAATGATATCGCAGGATTACACTCACACACACACACACACACACATATATATATATATATATATATATATATATATATATATATATATATATATATATATATATATATATATATATATATATTTTACACTCACCTATATATATATATATATATATATATATATATATATATATATATATATATATATATATATATATATATTTTTAATATATATATGCAATGATTTATTATATATATATAATTTAGTTTGTTTTACTTTTGGGAAACATAGTTCTATACAAATTTTAGTAAAAAGAAACTATCCATACAGTATCTCCAATCTTGAAACCAACCATAATATTTATGATGTTGTAAATTCTCAGCAGAATTCATCTAAAACCCAAAAAAAAAAATCAAAAAACAGTTTCTCGATACCAAACCTAAAGACATATTTCGCATAATGTGCTCCCTTTCTCGTTACACCACCTCTGTAGTGACTTCTGCCAATGGATTACACTCACCTACCTCCAGGCACATTTTTAACGGGTACCCAAAAAACATATTACTAAAAAAAATTAAATCTTAAACTTTCAAACAAATTTTTTTACCTTTCCTTTTTAAATTATGCAAACAATTTCTGACAATATAGACTATATAATCGAGCACCAATCGAATGCTTATGAAAAATAGACAACAAATCATTTTCATCGGTGTTTCATATATCCATAAACTATTTAATTTAACTCTATGCCCCTTTAAGAAAATGACGAAAACGACAGCTAATATTCTCAATCCACATCATACAAATGCAACATGAACATGTTAAACTATTTATTTTTTAACATGGCATTGATTACTTATAAGGACTTGAATTTAAATGGGTTTTATGCAATTAAATTACATAAATAAAGATAAACAATAAATACAATCAACACAGATCAGATAATATCATGTTTATTGTCAACGCTAAAAGATTATGGCTCTTTGATCATAAAACTTGCCAACTATAGTCATTATCATTCAAGGTTTCAACATCCTATCATATGTGCAGTTGTAGAAATTGCTCAAAATTATAAACCTCCACTTGAGATTCATTTCTTGACTAACACATCATGGTTCAAACAATTTACAATAAGCATTTCCTAAACTAGAATTACTTGCCATCCAAAAACTGTTATCCAAGGAGCTAGAAATATTACCTGAAAAGCCGCTACAAAGATGCCACCAAGATATCTGTAGAAATGCTAGACCATATGAAATGCTTCCTTAGTTTATCCCTGTGAGCATACTCAACATTTGGTTGTGCTCTGCAGGTCAAAAACTTACAATTTATGAAGACAAATATCAGCAGTCTCAATAACATATTGTTACAGGCAGAATTTCCATAGCCTCCAAAATCCAAGTCAATTTTCTAATAGATCCATAGTTTCCATAAGAAGGGAATTCAAGAAGCCATGTCAAAATGATGCCAATAATTCAGTTAACTGGAGTTAGTTCACCAAAGATCACAATCATACATGCTATATATGGCTAAAATAGATAACCTATAAAATTACTTGGACCACTAAAGATCACAATCATATATATTATATTTGGTAGCACCGAGGGCTAAGATTCAGTAGCATGTCGGAACAAAATATGATTCATAACATCTCAGAATGTGAACTAATAGGAAAAATTAGTAATGTGCTTACTGGAGATTGTCCGTATCCTTATATTCAAGGCCTATAAATCTTCTTCAGCTTGTTCACCAATCTAGAATACAAAAATCTTGAATTGGCTACTACCATTTATATTTCATCATGGAAAGAAAGTGCATCATAAAAATTACGTGCATTTAGGGCTTGGGTATGTCCGACTCTATCCTATCTTCTCTCTGCAAGAAATGACAACAAGAAGAAAATCTCTCTCTCAAATATTAGGGGTTTAGCTCAAGTTCATACCTTTTAGCCGAATATTTTAATTTTCAATTTCCCATTCTTTAGTGGACAATATCAACAGAAAATTACATCTTTCGTGAATTCATTCAACTCGATAAGCTTCTTTTGATTTTAACAAAAATCATCATCGATTTACAACAAAGACCTATGGAAACCCTAGCTTTCTTGAGCTCAAGATCAGGTGAACCATATCAATCAAAACATGGCATCATTCGTGACAATCGACGCAATTCGACATAAATTGATCTGATTCTAACAACAAACACAATCACCAATATATAACCAAAACCTACAAAAAATGACATAAAAATGGGAGAATTTAGGGTTAGGGTTTTTACCCCCACTGGACGACGAGAGACTCGTAGTCCCAGTATTCCTTTGGGCGGATGACATTAATGTCGGAGTAAACCCTAGCTCTCGACATCCAAAGAACGACAGGAGGGAGAGAAAGGAAGGGGGGCTGAATCAATAAAACCCTAATTCATAGAAAGAAAAGATGAGGGGAGTACATGTAGGGTGGGCTGTCGATACCTTTCTGCTTCGACCACAAACCCTAAATCAAACCGAAATTTTGAGATTCTGAGATAGAAGACTCTAAAACCTTGATCAAAGAAATACGTACCAGATGGAATCTTCTCGCCTCTTCGTCGTGATGGAGGAGTACCAATAGTCGGGGCGGGCGACGTCTTAGCAACCAGAAGCGCTCTCTCTCTCTCTCTCTCTCTCTCTCTCTGAGAGAGAGAGATGGGAAAGTGAGGGAAAATGACTAAAAATGAGTGCGGGAGTTAACTTTCCTTCAATTTTTAACATTCAAATCCTATCTCACATGGAATCCATGTGACTGACATTTTTTAGTTTGTAACAATCTTTGTAACGGTTTTATGTGTTACAAATAATTACTAAAAAAACAAAAAAATACAAAATTAGAATTTTAGTAACGATTTTGAATTATTGTAATTGTTATTACCGTTATAATATTGTCACGGTAATAACTGTTACTAGTTGTAAAAAAAATGTGTTACAAAATGATTGTTTTGGTGTAGTGTATATATATAAGACCAAGACTAAAGGGGCAGCAGGTAACCGAGAAAATCTCCAATGATCTAGGTGATCAAGCTAGTTGTTATCCTAGTCAGATTCAGTGTGAATCTCTGACTGTGGTAACCAAAAATTTATGTCCTAGACATGATGCAAGACGAGACATGTAGCTTATACAAGCACAAACACTCACGGTGTCAAGACAAGAGTTACTTAGTAAGTCAAGATAGCCGTCACGACAACATATCAAGATTATCATGTTATGTTACTTATCAAGATTACTTGTCAAGAGTGCACCACGACGGACCACTATCAAGATTACTTATCATGTCAAGAGTGCGTCACGACGGTCCACCATCAAGAATTACCATGTCAAGGTTGCTTGTCAAGAGTGCACCACGACGGGTCACTATTTAAGAGTTATCATGTCAAATTACTTGTTACTTGTTAAGAGTGCACCATAACAGGCCACTATCGTATAAAGCAAAGAAAGACATGTTCAAGAGTGCAACACAACTGGTCACTATCATGTAAGCAAAGAAAAGGCATAAATCATGAGTGTACCACAACGGGTCACTATAAAAAAATTCTAAACATGGCATAAATTGTAAAGTACAATAAATCCGGAAAAGCATGGCAACACATATCATATCACATAAGAAATATTCGAAAGGAAAGACATATCCTGACATGTGAGAAGGGATAAGTAAAAGTAACTAATTGGCATAAAAATAATAATTAAATCTGTGCTACTGTTAGGTGTACAAAGGGTGTACGATCACTTTCTAACTGTACAAGATTATCAAATCATGTTAAGAAATTTATTGCAGTCGAAGAAACCTCAAAACGTTAAGTACAAAAGTCATGCCAAAAGATCAAAACTATGATTGAAGTTATCAATCGCATATGAACTCCAGTTAAAGTAAAACAAGAAGATTATTAAAGCCAAGACAAAGATCTACAACTTTTATGTTGGGAATTGGAAGAAATTCTGGCCACAAATCAGCCAAATAGGGCATAAAATAGCCAAAATAGACACTATACGGCACTATGCAAGCCATGCGGTACTATTCATCCATGCGGCACTATACAAGCCTGCGGCACTATGTAAGCCATGCGGCACTATGCAAGCCTACTACACTATTCATCCATAAGGTACTATTCATCCATGCGGCACTATGCAAGCCTACGGTACTATGCAAGCCATGCGGTACTATGCAAGCCTGTGGTACTATTCATCCATGCGGCACTATACAAGCCTGCGGCACTATGCAAGCCATGCGGCACTATGCAAGACTGCAATACTATTCATCCATGCGGTACTATGCATCCATGCGGTACTATGCATCCTGCGACACTATACATCCTGCGGCGCTATGCAAGACTGCGGCACTATTCATCGTCCCTGTCAGAACCAGGACAGATGAACATAGAAGATGTCCAAAACTTGTTTTGGCCATAACTTCCTCAAAACAAGTCAAAATCGAACTTTTCAAATGTCCATTTTAGGTAAAATCGAATTCTCTACAACATAGAACAATCAAAACTTGAAAATAATGAAGTTTGGTAGATCAAAACCCAAGAAAACCGAAAAGACTACAAACTTAGATCTACAAAAATTCATCCGTCCAAACTGAAAACTCCAAGTCCTAAAGATGCTTAGAATCATGTAGAGAAGAAGAAAGAACAATAAAATGGAAGATCCATCATGAAGCAAGTTGCACTTGCCTAAACTCTCTAGGTTGGTTAGAGAGTAATGGAGGAAGAAGAAGGAGTAATGAATAGAAGTAATAAAGAAAGAGAAAGGAGAGTTGACTTATATATCAATCCCTCTCATCTCAATCCACACAAAACCAAGCCAAGTCGAACCAAGATGAACCAAAATAAACCAAGGCAAGATTAAGCCAGGATCAGGCTAAGCCAGACAAGTCTAACCACGGTCCATCTGATAAATGTCAGAAATCCGTTTACGTATACTGAAAATACGTATAACAGAAAACGGGAGTGACAGGTGATACCATCTCCCATTACGTAACATATGACATGGCTGATGACATGACAGCTGGCATGACAAAATTAAACATTAAACATTAAAATTAATATTATTATCAAATTAACATAAACATTAGTATTAAAATTAACATTAACATTAACATTAATATTAAAATTAAATTAAATTAGCATTAACATTAGCATTAAAATTAATATTAAAATTAATATTAATATCAAATTAACATGAATATAATATTAATTTTAATATTAATATTAACATTAAAATTAACATTAATTCTAACATTAACATTAAAATTGATATTAACATTAAATTAAAATTAGCATTAGCATTAACATTATTATTAATAATAAATTAATACTTAATTTTTGGGTTAAAACATGACATGTCAACTGTAATGTCAGATGCTACATAATGGAAGATGGCATCACCCAAAACTTTTGGGAACCAAATAGCATAATTGTATTCTCAGTCGTTGTGCAATCATGCATCGAAAAATAAATTATTTAAGCACGTGGTTGTGATTTCTAAATTAACAAAAAATTATTAACTTAATTATAATAAAGGTGTGACATGACTTGTGTCGAACGAGCAAAAAAATAACAAATATTTCAGTAATTTAATTATAATAAAGTATAGAGTATTACATACTTGTGAGATGACTCTATGTCGAACGAGCTCAGAAGAGCCGCCATCGAGCGAGGCACCGTGAGAATGCCCATGCGTATGAACGGGCAGGACTTCATCGCTTGATCCCTGCTCCTCGTCCTCATTGGCTGTGCTACTATCCTTGTTTATGTGTATCACCCTCGGATTTCGTTATACGTATTTTGGTATATGTGTACGTACCTCGGACCCATATTTCGACTTGTCCTGGCTGGCTAGCCTTGGGTTTTTGCATTGGCATGGGTTAGTTAGCATTTTATGGTTCGTGTGGTCTATTTTGGCTTTGGCATGCATCGAGTTCGGTTGGGTTCGGCTTGGTTTGGCTCGATTTGGGTTAGTATGCAAACCCCTACCTACCACCATCCATCATTTATTAACCCAACAACCCTTCTCTCTCCTCATTCATTTTCTCATTAACTCCTCTTCTTCCTCATTTCCTTCTCCACCAAACACCCACAGTAGGCAAGTGCACCTTGCTTCCACATGAAAACCCATTTTTATGGTTCATTTATCTTTCCTTCGTGATTCTAAGATAGTTTAGAAATTGGCATTTTGCATTTTGAGGTTTTATTTCTTGTAGATCTAGAAATTTGTTATTTTCGGATTTTTGTGGTTTTGATCTATCAAACTTTCTTATTTTCAAGTTTTGACCGTTTCAGGTTGTTGAGATTTGTGTTATACCCCATTTTGATCTATGGAAGTCACATTTTGGCTTAGATTGAAGGTTTCATGGAATTCGGAGTTCTGGAGTTTCCTCTACGCTCACGTTCATACGTGCTCACGTAGTATTTTCTTACGCACACGTTCATACGTGCCAGCGTAGTGTTTTCCCTTTACGCACACGTGCTTATGTACCAACGTAATCTGTTCTACGCTGAGTTGATCCGAACTCTACGCAGGGGCTAGTCTCGCTCGCGTAGAGTGCTCGCTCGCGTAGACTCTCCCGCTCGCGTAGAGTCTCGCTCGCGTAGAGTTCTCGCTCGCGTAGACTCTCCCGCTCGCGTAGAGTCTCGCTCGCGTAGAGTGCTCGCTCGCATAGAGTCTCGCTCGCGTAGACTCCCGCTCGCGTAGAGTCTCGCTTGCGTGCAGCCTTGCTCCCGTAGAGTCTCGCTCGCGTGCAGCCTTGCTCGCGTAGACTCTCGCTCGCGTGCAGCCTTGCTCGCGTAGACTCTCGCTCGCGTGTAGCTTTACTCGCATAGAGCTGTCTTTCCTTGGTCTTGCCCGCGTAAAGCTATTTTATGCTCAGGGCCCCTTGGCCTAGCGTAGTTTCGCTTGCGTAGAGACTTTGAGCCCCTTAGCGTACCCCGTTTGTCTTTTTATGCTCTTGCACCTTTTATCATGAGCTTGATAATCACGAATTGATTAATATAATTGGTATGATAATTGTACACGGCATGGTATAGTAAGTAAACTGACGTAGCATGACATGGCAGGATATGACAAGTAACCATGATAGGATCTATTAAATGCTGTTGCGACGGCTAGCATGACATGACAAGAATGAATGGTCTGGACACCGTGGACGATTGTGTTTGTACAAATGAACCAGTATTGTCTTGCATCATGTCTAGGGCATGGATCCCTGAGTACCACGGTCAAGGGTACCTACTGAAACCGACTAAGGCTAATAACTAGAATAATCCAGTAGTCATGAAGAGATTTCCCAGCTACAGGTAATCCCGTTATCTGGGCGCCCCATCATGAGTTTTGTAGCCAGCCGTCGAGTAGGGCACATTTCCAGCACACTGTCATGTGTTGCACCATCCAAACTACTTAAGGGTACATGCGTCTCTTGGACGATGTATCCACATGAACTCAACCCCTAATCTCGTCTGGATAACCTGGATGGTCTGCAGGGTTGTGGCTGTTGGAACATCTCATTACATCTTGCTAGTATCTAGGCATGTGATAACCCTAGTTAGTTAAAGTATCAAGTCGTACTTATTGCTTGGCCGTGAATGTTGGATGGAGTCTAACCAGTCTAAGCCTTGTCTTGTTCCAGTACCTGGCTACTTCGGAACATGATTGGTTATGCTTACCTTATCAATAACTGATCGAAATAATATTTAATCCTCTTGACATTTATTGCCCTATTTAGATTTCATGTCTTATTATTTTATTCTTAGTTTATGCTCTGATATGCTGATTTTAGTTCTTAAGTGAAGCCTCCTTTATGGCACTTGCTCTTTTTGGGATTTGACCCAGCTGGTTTTGTATGGCCAGATACCGGAGCATCTCCAGAGGATCTTCCTACCTTCCAGCCAGATGGTGACCACCAGGCATAACCCTGGCAACGAGTGAGTTTTATTTTTGCTCTCCCACTCTAATGTAAAAGTATTCTTTTGAGGCGTTTGGCCGACAAGCACGTGTTAGCTCGATTGCACTTTACTTACTGTCTGCCTACGGGTTGTAGCATGATTAACAAATCCTAGAGTTGATCATGTATGACTAAAACTCTTGCTAGTCTTCACATTTTGTATGACTAGCTTCATGATCATCCAAATATGTAATGTATGGGACGCCTTACTATTGTATATTTGGTGCTCTGACATCTTATAACTGCTATTACTTGCTTGAGATTGAGACAATAGACTTGTTCATGACCATAAGACACTGATGGCTTGTAGTTAAACCCTCATGTATCTAGACAGCCGTGACCGTATATCGAGGTGGGTTGCACTTCAATATATGTAGCTGGCTGTGCACGCCCCTGCTCTCCAGTATTCTGGTTCTGGGGCATGACAATGTGCGACCGGGTGAAGTACCCGGTCACAAACGTATCGATCACGAGTGTCTCGATGGCTGCAACCATCGCACAGAACCCCGCAGACGGGAAGTCCTGCCACGACTTCTCGCCGAGGTACGGGGACGTCAGGCTCTCAGTTGCGTCAGGGAGTATGTGCACGAACCCGGTCGACAGTATCACGCCAGCCGCGAACGCCTTAACCATAAAAAAGATGTCCCTGTCAGGACAAAGTGCTGGGACCGATTGACTTCCCAAGAACGGGCATGCATACCCCGATCGAGCCTCCGATGAGGATCGTGAGCACGTATGCAATCTTGAGCGAAAGGGCCTTGGACCTGTCGTGGTCGTCGTCGTCCGACGAGCACTCGCAGCCGGCGGCTCTGGCAAGAGGAAAGAGGAACATTGCTAGGATGACTAAGAGGAAGAAGTTGAGAATTCTCATTGTGAGAAGCTTGAAGCTGGTGTCACTCCCGTTTTCTGTTATACGTATTTTTTAGGATACATATACGAATTTCTGACAATTGTCAGGTGGCCCATATTTTGACTCATCTTGCTTTGCATAGCCTTGGTTTAATCTTGACTTGATTGGTTCAACTTGGTTCAACATGACTTGGTTTGGTTTGTCTTGACTTGGTTTGGTTTGAGATGGAGAGGGTTGATATATAAGTCAACTATATTCTCTCTCCTCCATAACTTTCATTTACTTCTTTATCTTCTTCATTTACTCCTCCCACCTACACCCAAGCCCTAGGCAAGTGCAACTTGCTTCATGATGGATCTTCTATTTTATTTTTCTATTCTCTTCTCTACTTGATTCTAAGACTCTTCAGAGCTTGGCATTTTCGATTTTGATGGATAGATTTTTGTAGATCTAAGTTTTAATCTTTTCTTGTTTTTCTTAGTTTTGATCTATTAAAGCTTGGTATTTCCTAAAACCTGTCATCCCAGGCTGTAGGAAATCTCGTTCTATGCAGTTTAGACCCTTGGAAGTCTCAATTCGGACTTGTTTTGAGCAAGTTATGGCATTTTGAAGTTTTCGGGTTCCATGGGTTCTTCTTTGTTGTTTTGGGGAAGAAGAACAGTGCCAGTCGCAACTTGACCCGTGCGCGCTTCTTAGCACGGCGTACCCCGACCCAGTACGCGCTTCTTAGCACGGTGCAACCTGATTCAGGCGCAACCTGAGTCAGGCGCAACCTGATTCAGACACAACCTGAGTCAGGTGCAACCTAAGTCAGGCGCAACCCGAGTCAGGCGCAACCTGAGTCAGGCGCAACCCGACCTCGGGAAGCTCAGTCTAGCGCAATCTAGTCTAGCGCCCCTTGGGCCCTGGCGCAACCTGACATGGCGTACCCCAGTCAGGCGCAACTCGACCTGGCGTACCCCAGTCCAGCGCAACCTAGCCTCGCGCAGCCTAGTGCCTGGCGCAACCTGACTTGACCCGACTTGCCTTGGCGCAACTTGACCTGACCTAGCGCACCCCAGTGCCTAGGCGCAATCTAATATTTGGGCAACCTGTAGCCTTGGCACCCCCTAGTGCCTGGCGCAGCCTATTACCCTGGCACAACTTGGCTAATGCCACTTGTTGGCCATGGTACTCCTTGCCCCTTGCATGATCTGTCATTTAATTATTGGTTTTATGTTAATTGCTTATTCTTGGTATTTGACCTATCTTGTGACGACCTGACTCGATAACTTGTTGAGCATAGCATGACTTGCCAGTATTGATGTTGACATGAACACAACATAAAAATCTGGATAGTAGCCCGTCGAGGCACACTCTTGACAAGCACTCTTGACATGATAAGTAACTTGATAAGGCATGTACAATCTTGATAGTGGCCCATCGAGGCGCACTCCTAACAAGTAATCTTGACAAGTAACAAGTAACCTGGCATGGTGTGATAATCTTGAACGTTGTTACGACAGCTACCCTGACTTGCTAAGTAACTCTTGTCTTGACACCGTGGTTGATTTTCTTGATTGTGCCTGTATAAGCTACATGTCTGGTCTTACATCATGTCTAGGACATGAATTCTTGATTTCCTACAGTCAGGGATTTATACTGAATCTGACTAAGTTAATGACTAGATGGATCAAGTAGTTCATATAGAGAGATGTTGCCAGTTACAAGCAATCCCGTTATCCCGGCCACACCTGAGGGACTTGTAGCCTGCCGTCGAGTAGGACATTTCATCCCACTGTCATGTGGAGCACTTCATGAAACAAGTTCTATGCACATTGTCATGTGTTGTACTCCAAGCCACCTAATAATTCTTGATAACTCTTAAATGAACCTTGCCTGGATAACCTGGATAGCTACAGGGCTTGTGACTGCGGAAATATCTCATTGCATCTTGCTAGTAGCTAGGCTTGTGATAACCCTAGTTAGTTAAAGTATCAAGCCGTACTATTTGCTTGGTCGTGAATGATGGATGTAGTCCAGTCTAGTCTTGTCTAATCGATGCCAGTCTATGATTACTTCAGCACATGCTTGCTTATGCTTTACTCTTGTCGATAATTGGTTGGAGACTAAGCTCTGTTCAGGTGGAGGGTTACAACCCCGGTCCTTGTTTGGTTTACGGGTTGTAACTTGGCTACCGGAATAGTCCCTTAGTTGTCTTATCGTTTATTACCATGTTTTCTCTAACTCATGTCTTTTATTACCATTTATGTTCCCATGTGCTACTATGCTGGTTTTAGTTCTTAAGTGAAGCCTCCCTTGTGGCACTTTCTCTTCTGGGGTCTGACCCTGCTGGTTTTGTATGGCCAGATTTCGGAGTAGGACTCAAGGATCCTCCAGCCTTCCAGCCAGATGGTGACCACTAGGCGCAACCCTGGCAACGAGTGGGTTCTTATTTTGCTCTCCCACTCTCTTGTAAAAATATTCTTTTGAGGCATTTAGCCGTCGAGCAAGCGTTAGCTCGTTTGCAACTTTACTTACTGTCTGCCTACGGACTGTAACATGATTGACAAATCCTAGGGTTGATCATGTATGACTGAAACTCTTGCTAGTCTTCACATTTTGTATGACTAGCTTCATGATCATTTGAATATATAATGTTTGGGACGCCTTACTTTGTATGTCTGATGATCTAACATCTTATAACATTTACTTACTTGCTTGAGATTGAGACACTAGGCTTGTTCATGACCATAAGAGACTGTTGGCTTGTAGATAAACCCTCATGCATCTAGACAGTCGTGACCGATATCGAGGTAGATTATACCTCAATGTACGTAGCTGGTTGTATCTATCCCCCGCTCTCCAGTATTTTGGTTCTGGGGCTGGACAGCTGGAGAGTTTCTTGAAGTAGAAGTGTTGGAGTAATTTGAAGTTAGGATCAATTGCTTGGGTGGTACCCCAACTTAGGACCTAATAACAATAAAGTACTCTATCTATTATTCCTTACATTAAAATAATGTGCGTTTAATTAATGAATATTACAGTACCTGTGATAACATTTCATCCAAACGCTTAACGGAATGTGGCTCAAATGCTTGGGTGGTACCCCAACTTAAGGCATAATAACACTGAAGTACTCCGGCGTAAGAAGTCGGCTAGCCGGTCGTAGTCTTTTCGGATGAGGGCTGGGGGGAGGCGTACCGAGTGGAGGAGGAGGTCCTCCACGAGGCTCGAGAGACCGAGGGTCAGTATAGGGCCGAGCTGGAAGAGGTCCTCCACGAGGCTCAGCGGCCCCCTTGGCGGATATGTCGGCCTCCAGCCTGTCGAACATATCGGCGGAGGTCCGACAGAACTCGGGGATGACGTGGTGGTGGCGGGAGGAGAGGAGACATGGAAGAGGAGCTTCTTGAGTGGGGCGTCGTTGGGCTCGGAGGGGTCGAGGAAGGAGAGGGTGTGGTAGCCGCCGGTGAGGCTGAGGAAAGGCGTGAAGGTGCCGGTGAAGAGGTCCTTCTTGTCGACCAGGTCGGTGTCAAAAAGGACGTGGAAGCTGACGGCGTCGAGGAGAGCAATGAACGGGGGTCGACGACGATGGGCGGACCGGGAGTACGTTGAGGCGGAGCACGGTGGAGCGGTGGCGGCGGGAGCGGGAGCGGAGGTAGGCGTCGCTGCCCTCATGTACAGGAATCCGTTGGGAGTTGACGAAGAGGTAGATCGAGTACTTCGGTGTTATTAAGCCTTAAGTTGGGGTACCATCCAAGCATTTGAGCCACATTCCGTTAAGCGTTTGGACGAAATGTTATCACAGGTATTGTAATGTTCATTAATTAAACGTATGTTATTTTAATGTAAGAAATAATAGATGGAGTACTTTATTGTTATTAGGCCCTAAGTTACGGTACTATCCAAGAAATTGAGCCTTTGAAGCTGGACAAGTTAGAGGACTGTATCTATCTAATATATAGATAGATGGGGAATTCTATAACAGGTGGAGCACATCTTTGCCAAAACACTTCATAGTCCTACACAATCTAGGCAAACAAATATTTATTCATTTAGAGTTCAATTCATAGTCCTACACAATCAAGGAAAACAATTATTTATCCAATTGGAGTTAAACTCTGGCTAGCAGATACTAATCCTATAAAAAGGAATCCTAATTTCTACTAAAAACAATCTGAAATATGATTTAAACCTTGTATAATTTTGAATATATCTTGACATATAATTAACGCCTCATATTAATATTAATATTAATTTAATATCTCTTTTTTTCTAGTGGCGGTCCTTTTTTATTATCTTATATTTTGGCCAAAAACACATTACTTTTCTTTATTATATACAAGATAGTAGAATTTGTTCTAAAGTTGGAAATGAGAATTATTCTAAATAATGAAAATGTTTGACATATCTAATTGTTACTTGTTTACAAAAACAAAAATAAGCAACAAAAGTATAAATTTATTCACTTTTGGGTAAACAAACTTACCACATAATTTGCATAAAAAAAGTATTTATTGTTATTTTCCTATTTTTATTCTAAAACATGGCAAACAATGTTTTTAAAAAAATAGCAAATGTCTCCATTTCTTTATATGGAACAAATAAAATTTTAAGATATACACCCACAATTTAACCAAAATTTTGGCAAGTTTACAAAGGAATGAAAATATTTGCTAGTTTTTTAAAATAGTGGCAGCGTATGCTTGTTTCTATATTTTGAATGAAACCTAACCCGGACTGTGTAAATTGTTTCTATATTTTCAATGAAACCTAACCCGAGCCGGAGGGCAAAAAAAAATGGTTGGAGAGCTCTCCCCCTTGGGCGATTTCCCAGCCCCCTGCTGGTGGTCCCGCAGTTCAGGTTCGGTCCTCCTCCCCCCCCTTCTCTCCTCCTTCCCTCCTCCCTCACTTCTCCTTCGGCTCCTCCTCCTTCGCCTTCTACGCACGGTGGTGCCTCCCTCTGGCCGGTGGTCCCTGCCTGGTTCTTGCAGCGGGGTCTCCGGTCCGCTGCTGTCAGTGTCTCCCCATGACCGGGCTTTCGATAGCAAATGTCCCCATTTCTTTATATGGAACAAATAAAATTTTAAGATATACACCCACTATTTAACCAAAATTTTGGCAAGTTTACAAAGGAATGGAAATATTTGCTAGTTTTTTAAAATAGTGGCAGCGTATGCTTGTTTCTATATTTTGAATGAAACCTAATTCGGACCGAGTAAATTGTTTATATATTTTCAATGAAACCTAACCCGAGCCCGAGAGCAAAAAAAATGGTTGGAGAGCTCTCCCCCTTGGGCGATTTCCCAGCCCCCTGCTGGTGATCCCGCGGTTCAGGTTCGGTCCTCCTCCCCCCCCCACTCTCTCCTCCTTCCCTCCTACCTCACTTCTCCTCCGGCTCCTCCTCCGGCTCCTCCTCCTTTGCCTTCTACGCACGGTGGCACCTCCCTCTGGCCGGTGGCCCCTTCCTGGTTCTTACAGCGGGGTCTCCGGTCCGCTGCTGTCAGTGTCTCCCATGACCGGGCTTTCGAGCTCCGGTGACGACGGTGGTCGCAGCCTTCGGTCTACCTTAGCCTGGTCCAACGAACAACTAGCCATGGTGAGGCCTCGGAGCTCCCTCCTCCACTACGGCGGTGCGCCGGGACACGAAGCAAGTGGGGAGATGGCCGACGCCATGCTCCTCTCCGACGCGGCTGGCTACCTCTGCTCCGACGATGGTCCGCCCCACCCCCATCTCCCCCCTCCTCCTTCCCGCCCATCACTCCCTTGGCAGGTTTGAATTCAAATTCGAACTCCAACTGCCCGCTTGATTTTCCCCTCCAAATTTTGAATTCTCAATCATATGCTCGGGTTGGCGCTAGTTGTACTTTGGCGCAACCTAGCGGGTCATTACGGCCAGAGTTGGCGCGTATGACTGAACTGCGCGCGGGGAATAGGCCCACGGCCGCGCAATCGGGCGACTGGCCTAGTGGCGCAACCCAAGTCCAGGCGGGTAGGAGCTCCTGTTTGGCACAACCTGCGCGGGATTCTTTACCGCGGATAGATGTTAACTTGCGCACGGGGTCCATCCCCCCAGCCGCGCGTATGACTCTCTTGCGTGCGGGACATAGGCCCACAGCCACGCAACTTGGTGACTGCCCCAGTGGCGCAACCCATGATCAGGATGGTGGGAGTTCCAGTGAGACGCAACCTGTGCGCCAAGCTCTGCCGATGATTGCTGCTGACTTGCGCACGGGGTCCTTCCCCCCAGCCGCACAACACGGTGGCGCGACTCGCGGTCTGGCTTATGGGAGCCCGGTTGGCGCTTCCTCTCAGGCGCAGACGCAACCTGGCACGGGACTCGTGCCCCTGGCGCAACTTGGCGAGAGGCCCGTTGGCGCAACCTACGCACAGGACGCAACCAAATGCTCGGATGATGGTCCAGGCGCATCCCAGGGGGTCGGATGCAAGGGTGGCGCAACCCAGCAGCTGTTAGATGTCAACCGCCACTATACTTCTTATGCTTCTTATACTAGAGGCAGTGCGGTAATTCTACAGGGTGCTACCCAGAAACCTAACAGGGGGATAAGCGCACCCAGCCCCACATTGGTGCTAGAGGATACTCAGTTCCCATCCCGGTCATAGAGAGTATCCACTTCTGTTGTTGCTACCAGGGGAGTGGGGCAACATTATCTCACCAATCCTCTAGCACAACCTTTGTCGCAGCCGGGGACCGGGCAGACTGCCCAGACTTCGGCCACTCAAGGAATCCAAGCTCAAACTCCTAACAACTACACGACGGCAGCGATCCCATCCTTTGCGGACATTGTCAGGCCGGAGCGGATGAAAGCTAAGACCCTAACAGTCCCGGAATTGGAACTGCCAGAACTGGATCTACCTACTGCTGATGCGCAATCCATTTGTGTCCCTTTCTCCTCATCTGAAGTTTCATCGCTATCAGAACCCTTCCCTTTCACTTTTGTGCTTAAGTTCACCAGAGGCTGTCCCAAAATTTATAGGATCTAAGAAGTCGTGGCCACCTGGAAACTCGAGACTACCTATAGGGTTGCTCCGCTGGACCCAAAACACATTCTCCTTCACCTAGCAAATCTGTCGGACTACAACATAGTCAGGGCTAAGGGTTCATGCAAAGTCGACGCACACAGTATGATAATTGTCAAATGGTCCCAGGACTTCAACAAAATGGAAGAATCACCAATAGTGTATGTTTGGGTCACTTTCCCCAATCTCCCCCTCGTATGCTTTGTGCCAGCAGCTCTAAGGCGTGTAGCGAACTCATTCGGAACCTTTGTGGCTATGGCAGAGGAAACCAGAAATCTAACTAAAGCTAACTATGCAAGAATCTGTATGGAACTGGATGTCTCCAAAGACCTGCCGAAGACTATAGAAATCCTTCTAGTAGATAAGCCCCATACTCAACAAATCATCTATGACAGCAACATCCTAAACTGTAACCACTGCCGCATCCGTGGACGCTCTAAAGATAATTGCTACAGGGCACATCCGTCTCTGAAGAAGAAAACTATCCTAAAAGAAGCTGCTCCTCAGACAACAATTCTTAATAACTAAGTACCCCTGCTTCCTCTCCCTAACTCTCATGTGTGGTTCAAGGACAACACAGGCACCTCTGACTCCATAGATCAAGAATGCAACCAGAAGACCATCACCTCCCCCCCCCGAAGAGTGCTAACTCCCACAGCAAAACTTCCAACGTTACTCTGACCAACAAATTTGATCTCCTCACCTCGGAACAGGTAGATACTGACACAGATCCCGTTGAACCACTTGAGCAAGCAAACCTACCAATGATCCAGTCTACCATAGAACCAGTTCCTAAGACTGCTGTTTCGGCCGCCTCCTTCACACCGATTGACAAGAACGGCAACCAGGAAGAAGCAACCCAACCATAGATGAATCACACTGTAGACGACCGTCAGGAGCCCGAGAGTGGAACTCAGGAGATGACACCCGGAGGGGAATCCTTAGGGGCTGGTCTTATTGACACCTCTGAGACCTCTACCTCTAAAGATAATGGGATTAATAACCAGGGTGTGGATCCACAGCCGTCAATGCACTGTACGACCTCCCCCAACCAACCAGCAGGTACCTCTACAGCACCCCATGATGGGGTTTTTGTTCGTGAGCATAGCCGATACAACATTCCCGCCACTGTTATGGATTTACAGGCCGACAATCTTCGAAATCCGGAGAACCCACAGACACAGAGATCAACAGTATCATGGCATTCAAATCAAAAGGAAAGATATGGGATAAAATTGAATCGGACGGCTCTGAATATGACCCTATGTCGGACCAGGAGGATGATATTACCATTGGCTCTAGCTCCCTGGATCGTATGGCAGACGAAGAAATAGCTTTGGCTAATAAACAGGAGAAATTACGCGATGAGGAGATCGCGCGGTCGAAGCAACAGAAAATACAGGATAGAAAAAAAGCGGCTGGGCCGGCTAAATACCTCAAGGACCAGGCAGAGATGGACCAATTATCGATCCCCACCAGATTAACCAGAAATAAGTCTGCTAACTACAACTCCACGCCCAAAACTATACAAACCAAACGACGGAAGGATGCCAACAACTATGTGATTCACTGAATGGGTATTAAAGCCATCTGCTGGAACGTCCGGGACATTCGGAATCAACCTACCAGAACATACCTCAAATCTCTCAATAATAAATATTCTTCTGACTTTATAGCCATTCTCGAACCTATGATCGATGGTGAGAACATCCATAATCTTGCAAAAGACATTCATATGCCATTTTACTTCCATGGGGGACACCTTAACACATATATATAGTTATTCTGGAACAACGATATCGATGTGGTGGTGAAAGAGACCAACAGACAGTTTATCCACTGTAACATCCGGATTAATAGATCGGGTAATATGTTGGATCTTTCGGTTGTTTATGCGAGCTGTGTGGCTAATACCATAAAGGAGCTATGGCAGGATCTCACTTCTATATCGAACAACATGAACCGTCCGTGGATGCTGGTTGGCGACTTTAATATGGTCGCGTCGGCGGAAGACAAGGCGGGGCTGGGTACCATTAATGCGAATGCGGTGGCCGACTTTAACAGATTCATCTTGGATACCGGCCTCATTGATGCTGGCTATCTCGGACCGATTTACACTGGGTGCAATGGCCTCACTAACAACCCCAATACTTGGGAGCGTCTGGACCGGGTCCTTTACAATACTGAATACCTTCTTAATAGCCCCCTACCTCCGTTATGCATCTCCCCGCATCAACTCCGACCACTCCCCTCTCCTCATCACTCCCTCGGATACCCTATCTACCCCGGGCCAGTTTCGCTTCCAAAGGATGTGGTGCGATCACCCGACGTTCATGGATGTGGTTAAGAAAAGCTAGGACGAGGCTTACCATGACCCGTCACTCCTCAAATTACATAATAAACTTCATAGACTGAGATCGGCCCTGAGAGACTGGAACTGGAATGTCTTTGGGGATCTTAGGAAACAGAAGAGGGAGCTGCAAGCAGAAATCGATGATCTAGAGGCGACCCTTCAGGTTCAATGGAGCGATGCTGGGGGCGACGTTCTACTTTGGGTTAAACAAAGTCTGGACAAGGTCTTGGCTTTGGAAGAACAACTTCTTCAGGATCAGGCAAGGATTAACTGGGTTAAAAATGGGGACCATAACTCCACTTTCTTCCACGCCGTCATTAAAGAGTGGGCTAACTCGAACATAGTGCGACTTTACGATCGGGATGGGAACATTCTGGATGATCAGATTATTATGGACAGGGCGATCCTCCACTTCTCCAAGTTCTTCGAACCTGTGCCAACCACGGACCGGGATAACTTCATCGATTGTATCCCGAGTCTTATCTCCGATGAGTAGAACACGGAGCTGTCTAGGATCCCCCAGGAAGATAAAGTTGAGAGAGCAATCATGTCATTGAACCTGCAGGGAGCCCCGGGACCGGATGGGTTCACAGGGGTTTTTTATTCCAAATGTTGGCATATCATCAAACATGACATTATGGACGCTATCAATAATTTTTTTTCAAGAATCCAACTTCCCAAAGGTATCACTTCGGCTAACCTGGTTCTCATCCCCAAGACGTCCAAGCCTGCGGGTATTCAGGACTTCAGACCCACAGCCTTAGCAACTTCTCTCACAAAATCATCTCTAAAATTTTGGCGGAAAGACTTGCGGGAGTCCTCCCTTGCATCATATCCCGGGAGCAATCGAGTTTCGTCAGAGGCCGTAGCATTCATGAGAATATTAGCCTGGTGTACGAAGTCATTGGGAACATTGACAACAGCATCACCAGCGGTAATATGGCGATAAATCTTGACATGTCTAAAGCTTATGACAGGGTCAGCTGGAGGTTCCTGATTCGGGTTATGCGTCAATTCGGTTTTTGTCAAACATGGATAGATCTCGTCTTCAGAAATATATCTAACTGCTGGTATTCTGTCTACATTAACCGTAAAATGGGAGGATTCTTCCACTCTGCTAGAGGTCTGAGACAGAGTGACCCTATTTCCCCTGTATTATTTATTATAGTCCATGATGCCCTCAGCAAAAAAATTTCTAATAATTGCCTCCATGGTCACATCAAGTACTTCTCTGGGCGTAGAGACAGCCTTTCTATTT
Source organism: Iris pallida (assembly GCA_029216955.1). NCBI lineage: Eukaryota > Viridiplantae > Streptophyta > Magnoliopsida > Asparagales > Iridaceae > Iris > Iris pallida. The sequence goes on along the minus strand of JANAVB010016999.1, from coordinate 4,932,568 downwards.
CCCACCTATTCTATGCGGACGACAGCTTCATATTCCTCAACGGGGGCATCGACAGTATCGACATACTTCTAAAGATGCTTCAGGACTACTCGACCACCTCGGGACAGAAGATAAATATGAGTAAATCGACGCTCATTGTCCCCCAAAAGGATCATATGTCCGCCCGGACAGAGGAGATTACTGCGAGGACGGGATTCTCGATTACGCATCTGCCTATCCATTACCTGGGGGTGCCTCTCTTTAAAGGCAGAGCTAAACAGGAATACTTCTTCAACATGATGGAGAAATTCGAGAAAAGGATCTCGGGATGGAGAGGGAGACTTCTGTCCTTCGGGGGAAAGATTATCCTACTCAAAAGTGTGCTTACTGTACTCCCTATTCATGCCCTGTCGGTTATCAAAGCCCCCAACAAACTTCTTAAGAATTTAGAAAAACTGATGGCAGCCTTCCTCTGAAACTCTAAAGATCAACATCGGACCAGATGGATTTCATGGAGCAATGTGTGTCGGCCGATGGATAAGGGATTGCTTGGCATTAGATCTCTTGACCAGGTTATGACTGCTTTATATGCTAAAAGATGCTGGACGGTGATTCAAGACGAGTCGGTTTGGGCCCAGTACATGATCAAGAAGTATGGGGATCCGACCGTTCCCGGATACTCCCTACCCTACTCCCCCTCCCCGCTATGGAGATCTATGATGAAGATTTTCGAAAATGTTTACTCCAAATGCCAATGGGTTCTGGGCCGTGGGAACATACCCATTTGAGGTCAGAACTGGTGCGGTACTTCTATCCCCAAACTGCCAGAGTTTATCTACAACCCTTTCATCTGCCAGGTTATGGCCTCACCAATGGTACGTAGATCCTTGGAGGAGGAGGTTAATATTGGGGATTTCTTGACTGTTGAAGCCAACGACTACCTGGACGGGATTATTCTCAACAATGAGAAGGACCGGATGGTTTGGACTCCTGATCGTCACGGAGAGTTCTCTACTAAATCTTATTGGGACCACCACCGCAGGAGAAATCCGATCGATTCCTGGAGTAAATTCTGCTGGAACAAACACATTCAGCCGCGCATAGGCGCATTCCTTTGCGTCTTCACAGAAACGCTATTCCGGTTGAGTCCATACTTATCTCCATGGGGATCAATCTCGCTTCGAGATGTGTGTGCTGTGCTAACCCGGACACTGAAATGAATGATCACCTGTTCTCCTTGGGGGAGACGGCTCGGATGGTTTGGCTACACTTCGGTACCAAGTTCAATCTCCCCACCGCGCATTCCTCGATCGACCAACTTGCTCAGGTATGGCTTCTAAACTCTTCTCCTTCTTCTCTCTCCACCACGGCGGCCATCAGTAGGAACATTATCTTCGCATCTGGATTATGGGAGATCTTGAAGCAAAGGAACTCTGTTCTTTTTGGGAATGGCCAGAGAAACTACCGGGACATCATCCGACAGGTTACCACTCGCTGCAACACACCTTCTCGACTTATAATCTGGGGACGGACGACTTGGGACCACTTCCTATTGTCAGGGGGATCGACGCGAGATGGGTGCCTCCAAGGACGGGTCAGAAGTTGAAACATGGCGACTAAAAGCGGAGATCGGCCCGGGATTGTGGCGGGCGGGATCATCAGAGACAACCAAGGATTCCTTCTCTGTGCCTTCTCCATATTCATGACTGATATCACCAGCCCTCTTCCTGAAATCGACGCTCTTCTCAAGATGATTCACTGGTGTAATGATCAGAACATCCAGTACAGTGAAATAGAAACATCATCCGAACTTCTCACCAACATCATTGCGAATAAATTCAAACCTCCATGGGCTCTCAGATACAAGACCCGCAACATCCAACAATTGATAGGGTTGAACAAAGCCGTCGCCCATATTCCTCCTTCTGCTAATGGCGTGGCCAAAGCTCTGGCGTCTCTGGCACATGATTCCAGAAACAATCAGATGTTCGTCCACACCAGCGATCTACCATCTGAGGCCAGCAACGCCCTGCTTAAGGACCGACCGGGTCGTTAGGGGTCCTTTGTTTAGGTCCTTCTTCTCATTTTGTTTACCCCTGGTGAAATCCAGGGTGGATAGTTTATTTCTCTTTGTTACCCCCGGTACCCCCGGGGAGGATAGTTTTTACTTTTGGCCAGGCCTCTGGCCTGGTACATATACTTTTGTAGGTCGTCGGGCTATCTCCCGGCGCCATCTTTGAGCTAAGGCTCCTCTATTTCAATAAAGTCTTCTGTTCTCTTTAAAAAAAAAAAAAAAAGAGCCCGAGTAAATTGTTTCTATATGCTTGTTTCTAAATTGTGGGGGATACTCTAAATTGTTTCTATATTTTAACGGGTTTATCCGATCGGGTTCGGATTTAGTCTGTCCGAATTACATCCCTAATAAATTCGACACAAGGGAATGATATATACGAGAATTTGCAAATCCAAACGATTGAATTGACAAAATTTTGACTCCCAAATCAATCTCTCAAAACAGGAAAAAAAAAAATATTACAATAATAGGTTGGACAAGCTGGGCTTAAATAATAGCAGTGTTAAAAAAAATTGACAAACGACCTCCCACCCAGACGATACAAGATATTAGTTGCAATTTTTCAAAAGTTTAGGAAATATAATTAGCTTAGCAATTATTGATATTATTATTAACAACTTTTTTTTATCTTAGCAAACCTTTATCAAACATTGTTATTTTATTTTGTTGTCTTGTATATTGGTTTGTCGGAACTATACAATTTCATTATTTTTATGATGAATGTACCATTATTTATTCTCCTGTCATTTTATTAGGAAGATGATAGTTATCCAAAATCCTAATTAATGCAATAACATATTTTTATAAGAAAAATATATAGTTATATAATAAATAGATAGTCCATAACGTTGAAACAAAAATATTCAAACATAAAATAGACATATCCAAATATTGTATTCTTGTATACTCCCTTATGTTTGCAAATAAAATAATTTTAATTATTAAATTTTATTTAGGTGTGAGAAAAATACATATGTTGTCGTGTTGACTATTCAGTTCATGAAAAACTAAAGGGCAATGCTATTCGTACAACCAAAGTGTTGTAAGAGCATACAACTGTCACGTGACAGCTATTGGGAAAGAGGAGGAAGAGGGGGACTCGATATCATATTGTTTTGATAACTTGACAAACTGTTTGTATCATGTCCAACTTAAACTATCAAGCGTCGGTAAAAGAATTATTTATATTTGAAAAAATAATTTTAAATATTTATAATTATTAAAAATATTCATGTAAAGCCCTCGGTGTCAAACTAAAACTTTGGTTCACACATTTTATTTCCAGAAAATTAACATGTAAAGTGGACTATTCACATACATAGTCTTGTGTCCTCGGTATTTGCATACTCATCCATCTCAGCATATCATTTCAAGCTCCTAAAAAAAAAAACCCAACTAATTATCTCTCAAGCCCATTTGGCCAACATAGACATGAGCCCTGCTCCTAGGAGCAGAGACGTATTGAGCGCCAACTGAAGCCAACCCTTGCTCTTGACTCTAGGGTTCATGAAATCCGCAGCAAGAAGATCCACCAGAGCCATGTAGATCAGGATCCCGGAAGCCGATGCATTGAGGATGCCTTGGATGATGAGCGCGACGGGACTGTTCTCGTCATACGCGGACGATATTCCGATGCCAACTGCGATACCGATAGGAGTTGTGAGCGAGAAGAAGAGAACCATTGGAGCGATGGTCCTTGCTTTGAACTTTGCCTGCAAGTTCTTAAGAATTTAAGTAGATATTTTCACATTTTAACCTCAATCTTGCAATCTAAATTTATCCGATTGTAACATAAGTTGGTTCTATATATATATATATATATATATATATATATATATATATATATATATATATATATATATATATATATATATATATATATAAAGTTTTTATAACCATTGGAGCGATGGTCCTTGCTTTGAACTTTGCCTCCAAGTTCTTAAGAATTTAAGTAGATATTCTCACATTCTAATCTCAATCTTATAATCTAAATTCAACTCATTGTAACATAGATTGGTTATATAATATGAAACCACCCGACTAATTTGAGAGCGCACACACACATATATGTAAAAAGTATTTACCTGTACTATGCATCCACCGAGACCAAGACCTTCGAAGAATTGATGAAAGCTTAAAGCAGCCACGAGCGGTCTTATTGTAGAGGGACTTTCCGATGCACCCAAAGATATTCCGATAATCACTGAATGGACGAGAATGCCCAACTCCAAAACCTGTGTTGCACATAGAGATCTCTCAACACTTAGTTACTCCACAGTCATCACGAATCATGTATCGGGAAAAAAAATTATTTAAGCCCACCAATGTGGTGGTGATTTCAAACTAATTGGTTACCACCAAGGTCGGTCTAGATAGTTGGATTGTTTTAGTCGGAGCTAATTTTTGTTGTCCCTTCATCCGGCCACTTGTGAGGCACTTCTTATTGTCTTGGAGGGTTAGTTGCAATTTGATCTCTTGTAAGTCACGTTGGACAGGGATTGTCCTAAACAGAGGGAGATTGTCCAAGTCCAAAGCAGGGGCGGCCCTGGTCCAGGGCAGGTCGGACGACGGTCCAGGGTCCCCTAACGAAATGAGGCACCAACATGAAACTATCTACAATAGAACTAGTATATACCGTGTCTTTTTTTTTTTAATAAAAAATATTGTGGCGTAGTGGTTATAAAGCTAATGGGGGCCCAAGGCGAAACTTCCAAATTGGACCCCTATAGTACATAATGTAAAAAAATATATAAATAAAACAAAATTAAAGAGGATACTTCTTGGCCTGCCTTGGTTACCAAATGGCTTGGTTTTATATTTAAAAAGGTAAAAATAGGGAATTTTTTTGAACTCGTCATGATTTATGTTGTCCTCTAATGTTATCATTTTGAGCCAACTCCCTTATGTTTCATGGGTATTACAGGAACTATCCATATTTTGAAACTAATCACACGAACTGCCTCTTTCCTTTATTAAAATAAATAAATAAACATAAAAGTGGTTAGTGTTATAATTTTCTATAAAAAATATAAAGTGTATTTAGTTTCAAAGTAGGAATAGTTAGTATAATAAGTATAAAATATGGAAATAGCTAATGTAAAATGTCCTTAATACCTATGTTGCTAATGTAATTAAAGAGGTTTATTGATAAATATGTGCGCTAATTTGGTAAATTCTAATACCTTAATACATTCACTTTGATACTGTTACTTCGTCATTGTAAGTGGATAGAGCCACGAGAGCATATTATTCCTTTCATTTATAATAAAAGTTGGAGCTGTATTGAGCCCAAAAGATATACGTTGCAGTGTGAACAAAAACTTCCGTACGTTACGTCAAACACCGTCAAAACAAAACAAAAATTACTTTACTGTCCTCTATTAATTAATTTGCAAAAAAAAATAATCGTATTTGTGGACCTCGTGGGCCAAGAACTTTATGTGTTACTTCACTATCGTGTATTCATTATTATTTTTTGTAAAATTTACTCATAAAAGGACTGATAAATTTTTGTATTATACTCTTCTAAAATTTTCATAGATCGAACAATTAACTGAAAAACCAAATACTAATATAAATTATTTTATTATTTACATATTTGGTATTTATGTAAATACATGTCCTATATCATATAATGGTATTTAGGCTTGCAAAGATTAAAATTTTGATTACTTTTATAAAAATAAATTGTTAAATCAGCGTGGGCCTAATTTCTGCTATTATAATATATATATATATATATATATATATATATATATATATATATATATATATATATATATATATATATATATATATTCTAACTACCTGAAAAAAAAGGAAAAAAAAAAAAAAAACTATTGAGCATATAAGAAATCCTAAACTATATTCAATATTCAAATTATATTTAAACTGAGTACATGGTATTATCTAACTAAACACGTATCCAATATTTTAAAAACTATCTATAACAAATTCTAATTAAAATATATTGAAACCATATTTAAAATATTTTAATGTAATTTAGATAAACTAGTTAATTAATATTTAGAATACCTAAAAACAAACATAAAAGAAATATATTAAGAATGTTGAAATTGAAGAATTTCCATAATCTTGTTTTTCCATATATTGATTTTCATGCAAATATAAAACAAAATCTTGTGTTAGAATATATCATTTTTTTTTAAAATGAAAGAATATATCATGTCACTAATACTTGAGTAAACAGAAGTTTAGTTTATGGTAATGATACATAAAAGGTAAAATCACAAGCAAATTATAATTTTCAATAACTTAATCATAATAAAACATAAAAATGTCTTTTAAAATCGTGATAATTTTCGTAACTTCTTTGCTGCATAATTTTAACGGACCGTAATGTCATATATACAATTTTTCTGCGGGGAGTGACCGTGTGCACATTTAGGAGAAAACTTTGATACCGAAGGGGGTATCATATGACATGTGGGCCCCCTCCCCCTTCGTAAAATGTGTAAACATATATATACATAAATATTGAGGGGGGCCCACTTGTCATACATAGGGGTATCAAAATTTTGATACCCCTTCGGTATCAAAGTTTTACTCGCTGGCGTGTCACCTCTTGCACTGCCCTCCTACCAATTCGGAGCCATCCGCCCCCTCTAATGAAACGACGACACATGATCCGTGGACTTGGACTGCAATACAAGCCTGCGGGTAACGTAGCACTGCCACATAATAAAGTAGGAGAAGAAAGTGTATATTACTTGTGAGATGACTCTATGTCGGATGAGCTCCGAAGAGCCGCCGCTGCCATGAGCATGGCCGTGCGTCCCGTGCGTGTGAACTGGCATGACTTCTTCGCCTGATCCGTGCTCCTCGTCCCTCTTCGCCTCCTCGGAGCTCACTTGGTTGGTCGCGCCGCTCTCCTTGTTCATGTGCGACCGGGTGAAGTACCCGGTCGCGAACGTATCGATCACTAGCGTTCCGATGGCCGCAACCATCGCGCAGAACCCGGCAAACGGGAAGTCCTGCCACGGCTTGTCGCTGAGGCACGGGGACGTCAGGCTCTCGGTCGCGTCGGGGAGTATGTGCACGAACCCGGTCGACAGGATCACGCCCGCCGCGAACGCCTTGACGACGAAGAAGATGTCCCTGTCGGGACTGAGCGCGGGGACGGACTTGCCCAAAACGGGCAGGCACACCCCGAGGGAGCCTCCGACGAGGATCGTGAACACGGCTGCGATCTTGAGCGGACGGGCCTTGGACCTGTCGCGGTCGTCGTCGTCGGACGAGCACTCGCAGTCGGCTCTGGCCAGGGGGAGGAGGAGTGACAATGTGAGGGTGACTAAGAAGAAGAAGGTGAGAATTCTCATTGTGGAGAGAAGTTTTGAAGTAGGAGAGAGGGGGAGACTGCGTATCTGTCTATATAGGGGAATTCTATAACGCGGGATGAGCACATTATTTGCCAAAAAGTTGTCGAGGGGCTAATTGACTTGACTTTGTAACGTGACAAAATGCACTCCAATGATGAAGACAAAACAATTCATAGTCCTACACAATCTAGGCAAACAAATATCTAGGGTTATTATGTATAATAGCTAAAATTAGGATTTGGATTTCGAAAATAATTCGTATTAGAGTTTGGATCTTCAAATTATAGTTCGTCTAATTGAACTATAAGCTGGAGACCCAAATTTTAACATCGGTCATTTTCGAGACCCAAATTCTAATATCTACTATTATTATATGAGAATATATTACTAAATAACCCAAATATTTATTCAATTGAAATAACTCTGGTTAGCAAATATATTAATCCTACCAAAAAGAATCCTAATTTCTATTAAAAACAATATTGATGATTGGAAATATAATCCATATCTTGTATACTTTTGAATATATATGTTTGACTGGTAATAAATTAATTATGGTAAATAGTATTAGGGATGAGCATATAATTGTTGGAAATCGAACCGAACCGAAATATGACAAATGGTTCGGTTTTTCGGTTATGGGTTCGGTTTTCGATTTGGAGATTTGAAATTTTGAAATATCGGTCCATGAAACCAAACCGACCGAAAATCCAACCGAATTAACTTCGTACGATTTTGTTTTGTTTGTATGAAAACGGTTCGATTTTCGGTTTTGAGAATACAATTTAAGATCATTTTGGTTTAAACATTATATGCATCTTTCTGAAAGTTTTGGATGGATAATAATCGGACACTATCACTGTATCAGACTATCAACCATAAATAACTGTTAGCAGTATATGAAATTAAATAAAAATTTAAATTATATGTTAATGTGCCACCTACCACATAGAACAAAAGTTTATAATGTTATTAAAAAAATTAAATTATATGAAAATAAAAATAATTTTAATAATTTTATTATTAATTATAGACATATTGTTATATCTTTGGATATAATTTAGATAATACCATCTAGTTGGTTTAAATATAATTTAGGTATTGAATATATTTTTGTTTGGATTTGTTAGAGATATATTTATAGGATTGTAGAAATATATTTAGTTACAAGAATTTTAAAATTTGTGTACGTAAGACCTCTCCAATGAGGAATTAGTTTATATTCTATACTATTTGGTAGGGTTTCTATATAAAAATTGCCTGCACAGAAGATACTCTTAAATAATTCTCATTTCTATCCTATTTGCAACAAATAAAATAATCAATTTAAAGACGTGGAGTCCAAATACTTGAAGATATGCATACGGCTCAGATTCATCTCTCTTTATAACAGTAAAGAAAGATAAAAGATGAGCAAAAAATTACTTGGAATTATATTGGATTGAACAAAATGTTCATTCAGTATCCCACCCTTATATATTCGAATCCTTTAGTTTCTGGATGATAAAATTCCTAACAAAACACTTTGTTATCCCTTTATGGTAAGCAATTTATAGAATCTTATTAGTCTTATATGATACTAGTTATACAATACCTTTGACACTCGGCTTTTAAAATTACTTCTTATTTATATTATTTAATACTATCTTTGTTAGTTTTAATATCTACACATATAAACATCTCATATTGATATTCATTTAATCTATCATTTTTTAGTGGTGATCCTTTTTTAGTATTTTACGTTTTGGACAAAAACACATTTTTTTATTATACGAAAGATGGGAGGATTTGTTCTAAAGTCCTAAACGAGATTTATCTTCTTCTTCTTTTTTATTTTTTTTATAAATAATAAAAATTTGACGTATCTAGCCGTTACTTGTTTATAAAAACAAAAAATATGTTTGCTAACCAACAAAAGTACAAATTTAATTATTTTCTCTAAGCAAACATACCATACAATTTGCATTAAAAAAATATTAATTGTTATTCAACATGTTTCGTCAAACATTCTTTTGCGTAAGCAATAGAAACTTTTTTTTAACAATAAAAAAATTATAAATAATATACTAAATGGACCCTTACTAAGACTCATTATTGGGATAATTCCTCTCTCATTTAAATGATACTAAAAACGAAAAAATAAAAACTTTTCACCAAGATGCAAGGAACTAATAATAGTTGAAAACCAAGTAAAACTTGCAACTTTAAATTGGCCATAGATGTCAAACATAAGCTTGATAAAGAAACGGAAAAATCAAGAGCACCGGAATATTGGACTTCGACTTCCACATGTTTAATATCTTGAACGTTTGAAACGCTACCAAAACTTTGTTGATGTCAACAGTGTGTCGACATTCGGGAAGAAGAGTCAGCGACAACGAACATCTCGACTATCATCCGTAGATCTTTATTTGCCAACATCGTACAGAAAATTGTGGATGATCGAGCACTGATTGTCTACGTCTTGTGTTAATTTCTGGGTTATTAGTAATGTGGTCTCATATAATGATTGATATTATGGTTTTGGTCTTCTTACTATCCAATATTTTTGTTTACATACAGGATTGGGATCCCCATAGATTTTCAAATTGGTAATAGATTTGGACGTCAACAACAGTAAATATGAGACCCAAAATATAATATTAAACATGATAAAGATCTAAATTATAATATCAAATATGAGACTGTTATTAAATTACCCTTACTTTTACTTGCATGCACCCGACTCTCCTTGACCATCAATTTGGTTGAATTTGAAATAGACACTCAATAAGTTGGTTCGCAAAAAGTAAAAAAATGATTTTTTTTTTTTCCGAAAAAGTGTTATTATCGGTGTTTGGCATCTCGTTGGGACGGATGCAAAAAATTTTTTTCCTTTTTTTCATTTGAGAATTATTTTTTATTTTTTGCTATTTTTTTTCCTTCCAAACGCAAAAAATAAACAGTTTTTCTTTTCCAATGTCATGATTCCGTTAACCAAACTCATTCCTCAAATCATCTACTTGAGGCTCTCCAACTCATTCTCAAATTAAGTGTACTTTTAGGCCATGTTTGGTACACGGAATTAGGACATTCGAAAAGAAAAGTCATTTCTTTTATTTGTTTGGATGCCAAAGAAAATGTGTAGGAAAGAAAATTGATTCCCAAGAAGAAGAAAAACAAAGGAGGAAATGGTTTCTCCACCAACCCAATGATTCATTTTCTCCCACTAAGATTCACTTTTCCTCCCAAATTTTTTGGCTTTTCCAAACACTTAAGAAAATTGATTGGAATTGCAATTTTTCAAAAGAAAAGAGAGAGGAATTTTTTTTTGGGAACCAAACGAGGCCCAAGGGAGGAGAGAAATGGTCCTCAAATTCGAAGAGAATGAGAAAAAAAAATTCAAATTTAAGGATCTACTATTTATACTTATTTTGTAATATATATATATATATATATATATATATATATATATATATATATATATATATATATATATATATATATATATATATATATATATATATATACTGGAAATTGCTGAGAAACCCAATTTAGGGGTGGGCTTTTATGAAATGCCCTCCCGCTGGATGAGTTTTATGAAATATCTAGAATTTAGTATTTTCACGTTAAATATTCCAAGATTCTCTTTTAGATGCCACCCGCTGGAAACTGCTATTATAATACCGAAACTACCCCTCCGCGCGAATTGGTCATCTATATGTATTTGAATTCAAAAAACTCAGATCTGGATTGCGATTTTCGTCTTCTTCTTCTTCACGGGAAATCTGAATTCCATTGCTCTCATCTTCAGCAGAGATCGCAAAGATCGTTCGTAGTTCGGAGTGCTTTCTTCAGTCGAACTCAGATCATCGCTCGTCATCATCATCACCATCATCATCATCTTTATCGTGGAGACATTTGAAGTTTTCCAACGATTAGGTCAATTGTGGAGAGAAGATCTTTCTTCGTCTTTTCCATAAGAATTATCATCGTTTTGAAAGAAGAACGAAACTCTTTATTCCTGACAAAAATTTTCTAAAAAAAAAAATTCTCCGTGTTAAAACCACGGAGAATGACCATTCTCCACCACGGAGAATGACCATTCTCCACCACGGAGAATGACCATTCTCCGTGCTAAAATGACGGAGAATGACTATTCTCCGTTTTAAAAACCACGGAGAATGACAATTTTCTATGGATTTTAACACGAAGAATGCCATTCTCCGTGGTTTTAACACGAAGAATAGTCATTCTCCGTCTTTTTCAATACGGAGAATGACCATTCTCCTCCATGTTAACACGAGATTGGTCATTCTCCGTGTTAATATCACGAAGAATGACCATTCTCCCTGTCGAAAAAGACGGAGAATGAACATTATCCGTTGTAAAAAATGACGGAGAATGTCCATTCTCCGTGTAAAGATCACGGAGAATGATTATTATCCGTGTTAATATCACGGAGAATGACCATTCTCCGTGGTAAAGTGACGGAGAATGGCCATTCTCCGTCATTTTAGTACGGAGAATAACTCTCCGTGGTTTTAACACGGAGAATGGTCATTCTCCGTCTTTTTCAATACGGAGAATGACCATTCTCCTCCATGTTAACACGAGATTGGTCATTCTCCGTGTTAATATCACGGAGAATGATCATTCTCCGTGTCGAAAAAGACGGAGAATGACCATTCTCCATTGTAAAAAATGGCAGAGAATGTCCATTCTCCGTGTAAAGATCACGGAGAATGATTATTATCCGTGTTAATATCACGGAGAATGACCATTCTCCGTGATTTTACCACAGAGAATGGCAATTCTCCGTAGTTTTGACACGGATAATGACCATTCTCCGTCATTTAGTACGGAGAATGGCTATTCTCCGTCATTTAGTACGGAGAATGACTATTCTCCTGCATTTTAACACTAGAAATGGCCATTCTCCGTGATTTTACCACGGAGAATAATGGCGAGTTGAAAGTTTGGAAAGCCATAACTTTTGACTGGGAGATCGAAACGAGGTCCGGTTTGTCGCAAAACGAGCGTATTTTCTAGGAGCCTGAAAGTAACAAATTTTTTTGTTAGACGGACTTTCGAATTTCAGAATCGCAAAAAATTGATGTTTTGACCTCCGTTTTGACATGGAAAGATTTTGGAGAAGAAAACCTAGATTCGAAAGTGAGCAGCGTATCGAAGAAGAGGAAGAATAGAAAGTGAGCAGCATAACGAAGAAGATGAAGAATCGAAATCTTTTTTTTTGAAGAGTATGTTTCGCGGGTGCTTTGAATAAATTAGAAGGGTAAAAGGGTCATTTGGAACCCGCTTTGGATAAGTTTCTCTAATTCTGGGCACGCGATGAAAGTTTTTTTAGCGGTGGGTTTTTCATGAAACTGTTTTAGTTTTTGGGCATTTCATAAATTTCCCCATATATATAAGTAATGGCGAGAGGGACAGAAGCGGTGGTAGGGTTTTCAAAAACCCACGGAGATCGGGGGCCGCTCCGTCCGACACCGATCAGGGAACGACGAAGGAAGGGAGTAAGGAGAGGACGGAACAGGAAGCGAGAGAGATAGCCGGGGGTTGGACTACAATTGAAAGACGAAGGAGGAATAGGCCGGTGACCTCCAAAGAAAGATTAGAGTTCACGGTGGTGTCAGGACAGAGAGGACGAGAGCCAAAGATGAGGGCAGGCCCGAACATGCAGAGGCAGGCGCCGCAGAGGGGAGCCGATCATCGGGAGTTTCATCCGCCTAGCCCCCTTCGTGCGCATGACGATGATGGAAGGAACAGGAGAAAGGGTAAGCAAATTGCAGATGAGAGTAATATACGACAGCAAAAGGGGCAGAGTCAAAGACTTAATGCAAATGAAGCTACGCCCAAACCTGTCTCCTGGGCAGAGTTGTGCAAGCCCTCAGCAATACAGGAAGAAGTGGTGATGCAATATGTGGAAACTAGGATAATCAATGGGAGGAAGGTGGTCGAAATTACAGGAGATGATCTGGAAGAAACTTTGGAAATACTCTAGTTTTATATGTAATGTGGAGTCGACCTTTCTAAGGCTAAATAAGAGCGTATGCATATAGGCTGTGGCATCCCAAAGGCGCTATGGAAATCTTCTCTCGAGAGAATGGTTTCTACTTTGTTAAATTTGCTTTACAGGAGGATTTGTGTCACGCCCTGCTCCCAGAATACGGCGAGTCGAGTACGTACAACATCCCCAGGCTATGCGACCATACAACATGAACCCAATTGCATCCCGCGATTGTCGCCTGTAAGGTCCTAGATAGGCATAGAGTTAAGGAAATAATACAATTTTCCACAAAAGAGCATAACATTCATTTATCCCAAAATGTTACAACATAATTCAAGTCTCATCATCAAACACATATATACATTTTGGATTCATTGTTCTTCAAAATACATAACTTACATATTGCATTCATGTTTCTTCAAATACATAAGTCACATAGCTATGAGGTTCCCAGAATAAAGCTACAACCCTCAGTCCTACATCATTCATAAAGTTCTGCCTCAGTGTATGCCTGGCCTTCATCCTGATCTGCTTCAGTCCCTAGTGAACAAAACTAGGTCGTCAATACGACGAGCAAGCCCTCGGTCAAAGGAGCAAGTTATGAAGGTGGAATGATAAGGCAGGTAAATACAAAATGGAGTAAACTTAATCATTTTAAAGTCCATACATGTAATACTAATCAAGAAGCGAATCGTTCTCACATTAATGTCACAAGGACAAAACAATCTTTCTAGACCTAAATGCAATTTAGAGAAACTCTCTGGATCACACACCCACGCCTAGTATCTCTACAATAATCCCATTGGCCCGGGATCAGGCTCGCACAAAACGGGTGGTGCTTAGATTCTCCAGCCGTCTATACTATCACATATTGATGTGATTAAACCAGGATAGCATCATGAGTTAGTTCCGAATCATCTGGCTCGAATCATCGAATCATGAGCTATAAAAGGAAGTTCGTATGACTTGAACTTTTTCAAGAATATCGAACCCATTCATTAGTAGTCTGAGCTGAAACTCAGGGCATAGATGCCTAATGAATTTAATGCAAATGGGTAATCTGAGCTGAAACTCAGGGCATAGATGCCCCATTGCAAACACGTGATAGATGCAAATGGGTAATCTGAGCTGAAACTCAGGGCATAGATGCCCCATTGCAAAACAAGAAGGTGAGCTAAGCCTCACCCCGGTGAAGATCGCGCGGCCGCACGAACACCGTAACAGGGACTGATCAGTATGAAAAGTGTAAAATTATATTGCAAAGAAGTCAGCCGGGTGTGATCCAGGTTTCTCTCCCAAACCCCATGCAACCTAATCTAGTCTTTAATTACCATAGGACTATCCCCAAGACGGGAGTCCTAGAAGTCAAGTCGTATTCAAATATTAGTTTCGTCTTTTCCGAAACTAAAGTAGTCCAAGAAATATTGGAACCAAGGTAAAATACTGAAATGTCCAAGTGGACATGATTCCAAGAATCCCTCCGGTATTATAGGTCGGAGATGGATGATTCAAATGGTCTAGAACTGGAGTCAAAATTTCCAAAAATTCCGAGTTTGTCGAAAATAGACTAACTCTGGAAATTCTCAAAAATTTCGGCAGAGTCTCCTTTGTATTTACTGACCCGAAAATTAATCCGATACAAGTAAACACAAAGAAACAATATACGGGCACGCCGACCCCTTCGGTGGAGCAACCCTCAACACCGGCAACACGCAAAATAAACGGGTACGCCGACCCCTTCGGTGGAGCAACCCTCAACACCGGCACGCAATTTATAATAAAGTTATGAACAATAAAGTAGCTTTCTTACCTTGGCGAGCAAGCAAGCAATAAGATTAAAAACTTTAGCATATGTCCCCCTTTTTTTTTTGAATACTCCAAGTTCAAGAAAACTCAAATTTGTAAGTAGAGAATAATATAGGTCAAATGTTAGTTGTTTACAAAACTAAGCACAAAATCTTAACTTAATAATTTAGTAAACTTCTTGAGTGTACAAAAATAGTCTTTTCACTTGAAGAGTTAACTAGTATGGCAACCTATCTAACCGGTATCCATAAATAACCTTTCTTGTTATGTTTTTATGACAATAAGGGTCATTTTAGCTTAAAATCAAAATCTGGACAGAAATAAAATATTAAATAAATTTGGAAATTGATCAAGTTTTCATATCTTGGAAGGGTGTATCAAAGATATATGATGTGTGTATATTTATACAAAGACTTCTTGATTTGTATGTATTAATCCTTACATGCATAAATTCTACATATATGATTGTATCCAAGTTGTGTCATAGTGTGAGTGGATATAATTTACTAGCATATTTGGTTTTGACATACATATACATGTGTATTTAAATATATATATCAATGTTTATAGTAAAACAACTACATACATCTACATATCCATAACAATTTAAAATACCGGAAGTGTCATTCTTTTTCATGATGTGCCCAACATCGTGTCTAATTCACTCATTTGAGTATATACACAATCATGAGTGAATTCTAGCAAGGTATTCCTAGCACTCATATTTGAAATTTCACAAAAATTAGATTTTGTTCATGAATTAATGAATTCCCAGAAATGTATATTTATATATATATATATATATATATATATACTATAATACTCAAGAAGTAATTTAGAAAACCAATTATCAAGAGAAAGGAGTAGGAGGGCTCGCCTTGAGTTCTTAGAGTGCTTCCTAGAGGAAGTTCTTCCTAGAGTCCCAAATCAGCACCTAGGGCACAAATTAGAGAATTTGGGTTAAAATTAGAACCCTAGAAATATTTATCAAAGAGTTTTGAAAAGAAAAAGGGGAAAGGAAATTGGAAGAAAGGAAGAGGAAGAAGAAGAAGATGAAGAAGAAGGGGGGGGTCGGCCACCGGCCGACCGGGCGGCGGCGCCGGCGGCGGCGCCGGCGGCGCGGCAGCCGCGCGGCAGCAGCGCAGCAATTAGCGGCAGCAGCAGCAGCAATTAGTGGCAGTAGCAGTAACAGTAACAGTAGGGTGAGGAGGAGAAGATGAGAAGAAGAAGAAGAAGAAGAAGAAGAAGGAGAGGGAGAGTGAGCTTACCAGGAAGAAGAAGGAGGAGAGAATGGTTTGCTTCTCTCTCCTCTTCTAAATAAAAGAATGACAAGGAGAGGGAAAAGACCAAAATGCCCATGGGGCATTGTCATGAGAAGGGAATGCCATGTGGCAATTCCTCCATGCATGGTAGACACATATACCATAATGCAAAAATGCAAATTTTGCATTTGCACAAGGGCAAAAAGAAAAAGAGAATTTAATTTTTGAAAAAAAATATATATATATATAATTTTGGAAATAATTTGGAATGGCAAAATATAAATAAATAAACAACGAATAATAAAAAAATGGCTATGACACTCTACCCACCTTAATTAAATTCCGTCCTCGAAATTTAAGGAAATGAGAAAAGGTAAGGGAAGATAGGAAAGGTGCTAAGGTACCTTAATCATCAAAGAGGTAGGGGTACAGTTGTCGCATTTCATCTTCTCTTTCCCAAGTAGATTCTCCCGGTGAGTCCTTGTTTCAAGATACTCGAACCAATGAGATGGTCTTGTTCTTAAGAATCTTCTGTCTCCGATCCAGGATTTCCACTGGCTTCTGCTCGATGCGGAGTGTTGGGCCAACAGTGATTTCCGAATGATCCAATATATGACTAGTATCTGGTACATACTTTCGCAGTTGTGATACATAAAAAACATCGTGGACTCCTTATAGGGATGGTGGTAAGGCCAATCTGTAAGACACATCACCGATTCGATCCAGGACGTCGAATGGGCCTATATACCTTGGGCTCAACTTTCCTCTGGTTCCAAACCTGATTGGTCCCTTTGTTGGCGAGATCTTCAAGAATACATGATCTCCTGGTTTAAAATTCAAAATTCTCTGATGCTTATCTGCCCACATCTTGTGCCTGTCCTGCGCAGCTTGAAGATGACTTCGAACTGCCTTGACCATGTCCACAGTCTGAGTGACCAATTCTGGCCCTAGAAGCTGTCGTTCTCCGACGTCACCCCAACATATAGGTGATCTGCACTTCCTTCCATATAGTGCTTCAAATGGCGCCATCTTGATACTGGCCTGATAACTGTTATTATAGGAGAATTCTATCAGATGCAGATGATCATCCCATGATCCTCTGAAATCTAGGGTGCATGCCCTTAGCATATCTTCTAAGATTTGTATCATCCTTTCTGACTGCCCATCGGTCTGTGGATGATATGCTGAACTAAACTTCAGGCGACTGCCAAGACTATCTTGTAAGCTTCTCCAAAACTTGGAGGTGAACCGAGTAACCCTGTCTGATACGATACTTACCGGTACCCCATAGTGACTAACAACTTCCCTCATGTACATATCCGCTAGATGCTCCGTAGATTATCCAACTCGGAATGGTAGAAATCTTGCGGACTTTGTAAGTCTATCCACTATCACCCAGATGGCATTGTTACCTTTTTGTGTTCTTGGGAGTCCTGATACAAAATCCATTGTAATATGCTCCCACTTCCATTCAGGTACTGGGAGTGGTTGCAGTAGTCCAGCAGTCCTTTGGTGTTCAGCTTTCACTTGTTGGCATACTAAACATTTCGAGACAAATTTAGCTATCTCCCGCTTCATTCCATGCCACCAAAAGTTTTGTCTCAGATCCTGGTACATCTTCGTACTCCCAGGATGAATGGAGTACTGAGAACTATGTGCTTCAGTCATAACCTCGGTCCGGAGTTCTCCATATGGTACACACAATCGACTCCCGAACCTTAAGGATCCATCAGAATGCTTCATTAATCCAGTTTGTACCCCAGCTTCAGTTTGACTCCACAGTTTCTGCAGCTTCACATCCTTCTTCTGTGCTTCCTTAATTCTCTCCACTAAGGAAGATTGAACTTGTAAACTTTCCCAAAATCCATCTGCAACTGGGAATATCACTTCAATCCCCATTTTCCTGAGATCATCCAATATCTCCTTGGGCGTGTTCATAAAGAAAGCCTCAGGCCTCCTACTAAGAGCATATGCCACTTTGTTTGCCTTGCCTGGATGATACTGCAACTCCATATCAAAATCCTTAAGCAACTCGAGCCATCTACGTTGCCTCATATTTAACTCCTTTTGGGTGAACACGTATTTTAAACTCTTGTGATCTGTGTAAATCTTGATCTGTTCACCATACAAGTAATACCTCCATAGTTTCAGTGCAAACACAACAACTGCTAACTCCAGATCATGTGTTGGGTAGTTTCTCTCATGAACCTTCAACTGGCGCGAGGCATAAGCGATCACCCTTCCGTGCTGCATCAGTACACAGCCCAAACCCTTACCAGAAGCATCACTGTAAATCTCGTAACCTCCTGATCCTGAGGCTAAAGCTAGTACTGGTGCAGTGACAAGTCTTTCCTTTAATTCCTCAAATGCCGCTTGACATTTATCAGTCTAAACAAATTTTTCATTCTTCCGAGTCAATCTAGTAAGCGGCTCAACAATTCTTGAAAATTTTTCCACGAATCTTCTATAGTATCCAGCTAATCCAACGAAACTTCGAACTTCAGCTACATTCTTGGGAGTAGGCCATGACTTAACTGCTTCTATTTTCTTAGGATCTACTGTTATGCCTTCTCCACTGACTATGTGTCCCAAGAAAGGAATTTCTTTTAACCAGAATTCACATTTGCTCAGCTTCCCATACAGCTTCTCCTGTCGTAGAGTCTCAAGTACTATCCTCAAGTGTTCTTCGTGCTCCTCCTCGTTCTTCGAGTAAATCAATATGTCATCAATGAACACTATCACAAATTTATCCAGATATTGATAGAATATCCTATTCATCAAATCCATGAATATGGCCGGAGCATTTGTCAATCCAAAAGGCATGACTTGGAACTCATAATGTCCATATCTAGTTCTAAAAGCAGTCTTTGGTATGTCTTCTTTCTTAATCTTCACTTGGTGATAGCCTGATCTGAGATCTATTTTGGAAAATACAGTTGCTCCTCCAAGTTGGTGGAATAATTCATCGATCCTAGGGAGTGGATATTTGTTCTTGATTGTTAGTTCATTCAGTGCTCTATAATCAATTACCAATCTCAGACTCCCATCCTTTTTCTTTACAAAAAGTACAGGTGCTCCCCATGGAGAACCACTGGGTCTAATGAATTCTTTGGCTAGCAACTCCTTGATTTGTTTATTTAATTCAGCTAATTCTTCCTTATTCATTGGATATATCTTCTTAGCAATAGGGGCTGCTCCAGGAACTAGATCAATGCTAAATTCAACTGCCCTATCCGGTGGCAATCCGGGTAGTTCATCAGGGAATACATCCTTAAACTCATCTACAACTCTTGGCCATTCCTCTATTACTTGACCCTGGAGACTCCTTAGTTCAAACTTTTCTAACTCCTCTTTGTCAAACTCCTTCTGGGCTCTAACAAATTCATGCAACTTCCTACTAGGTAAGGAAAACTGAACTTTTCCTTGTCCACAATCAATAATCGCCGAGGTTGCTATTAACCAATCCATGCCAAATACTACATCATAGTTGTCCATAGGAAAAACTAATAGTTTTGTTCGGAAGCTTGCTCCTCCTATTTTAATTGGACAGTTTCTACAAATTCGGCTTACTTCTACAATTCCATTGCCCGTAAGGATTTTCAATTTTCTAGCTAGAGGTTGTGTCTCTATTTTATACTCAGATATGAATGATGCAGATATAAAAGAATGAGTAGCTCCAGAATCAAATAGCACTGATGCAGGACTAGATGAAGCAAGTATAGTACCTGTCACCACGTCTCCTGGTATTCCTGCTTCATTGTTATCCATCATAAAGGCTTGGCCGTGATTCTTGTTCTTCTTCTTGTTGTTGTGGTTCTGATTAGCCCTCTGTGCCTGGTGGAATTGATGTGCTTGAGATGGTAAGACTGGCCTCTGCTGATATCCTGTAGTTGCATTAGGCCTGGGCTCATTGTTCTGGAAGGCAGGCCTCTGCTGATATCCTTGACTTATAGCTCTCTGTCCCTGTGCATTATTATGCACTACAGGCCTTCTATTGCTTTGAAGGCATTGGTTCAACTGGTGGTTGGAAGATCCACACTTCAGGCATCTCCCTTGAAGTCTTCTGCAACTATTCTTCGTGTGTCCCGGCCTTCCGCAGTAAGAACAACTTGGTACGGGTCTTTTCTGCTCATGCTGGGCACCCCTTAGTTGCCCTTGCCCCGAAGTCCTTCCCTGGGCCGAACCAGTTTCCAGACTCCGCTTTTGCCCTGCAGTCTTCGCATTGTTCTTATCATTTTGCATCCTTTGTTGGTCTCTTGCAGCTTCGACCACTTCAGCATAAGTTTGACATTTGTAAGGGGCCACCTTCATCTTCAATTTATCATCCAGTCCTTCCATGAACCGGACTACCTTCGCCTTCTCTGTAGATACCATGCTTGGAGCATACCGGCTGAGTCTGGTAAATTCTGCCGAATATTCGTCGACAGAGGTCTTGTTCTGCTTCAGATGAAGGAATCTCCTTTCCAGCTCCAACTTGGCACTTGGGGGAAAGAATCTCTCTTCAAATTCTTCCTTAAATTTCTCCCAAGTCACGACTTCATCAGATTCTTCTGGATGTAATGAGCTCCACCATATGTCAGCCACATCTTTTAATTGAATCCTTACTAGTGAAACTATGTCATTTGGCGCGATCTTCGTGCCCTTTAGTAACGCCTCTGTGGTTCTAATCCACTGCGCTGCTTCCATAGGGGTTTCAGTTCCTTTGAATTCTGGGGGCTTGATTGTCCTAAACTCTGAAAGGGTCCCCGTCTTCTGTGTAGGAGTGACATCCAATCTCTCTAGTAGTTTTGTTGAGGTGGCTTGGGAAAGTTGCATTTGTTGGGTATTGGCCTCCAAGACCCTTTGAAAGAATTCAAAGGCATCAGTTGGTCGTGTCCCGGAGGCTTCCACTTGTGAGGTATTGGGGTCCGGTTGAGAAGCCATTTCCTATATATTAAGAATTGGAAATTCTTAAATACAAAATTTAAAGAGGACCTAATTTACTAGAGGAGATTGAAAAGATAATTGCAATATATATATAAAGCCATAACCAAAAGAAGCATATTTCATTCATTTTACAAAACACGATTACAATATGCTTCACTAGGAAGTCCTAACAACTTCTATACTCTAATCCTTATACAAAACTATTTACATCTGTTGTAATTCCAAAATATTGTACAACAGACAAAAATTTTCCCTTTTTCTTCCATACATCATATCTATAAGTTATCTGCTGATCCATCAAAATGCTGTGCAGCAGACAAAAACTACCCCAGTCCTAACTGTCATGCGTCACCATCTCAGCTTTATGTAGGTGATCTCGCGGATCCTATCATAAGGATTGGCCTCTACCCATTCCTCAATGGTCCCTTCATATCCATGAGTAAATGGAGAAGGACCGTCCTTCGCAAGGAAGAACCTAAGTCGTAGTTCCTTTTCCCAATATACTTCCGCTCCATCTTCCACATCACAGATTCTGGGGCGTAGGCGCTCGAAAAATACACTGTTCATCGGAAGGTCTTCGTCGGGCGACACCCTCCAAGCCTCCCGAGCAAACTGCTCGTATCCGTAATGAGTCCGGTGGCTCCCGTCCCAATAGATGCTCGGCAGGAATTGGGCCATTACCTATATCCGAAAATTTCCTCGAATGAGAACTCCATGACATAAAATGATCACCATAATAAAATCATCAAATTCTAAATAAATTTTGATCAAGATTCATATCCCCAAACCTTAGTAGATTTTTGTGTTCAACCTTCAATTGTCATCTATTCCTATCCTAGGGAAGTCCAAGTAAATCCTTAAGATAATATTCGATATCCACCTATACCATCTCCTTAACCTATACACTACCCTTAAAGAGTGGACCTGCATGGGCCACCAACCAAAAGACGTGTCACGCCCCGCTCCCAGAATACGGCGAGTCGAGTACGTACAACATCCCCAGGCTACGCGACCATACAACATGAACCCAATTGCATCCTGCGATTGTCGCCTGTAAGGTCCTAGATAGGCATAGAGTTAAGGAAATAATACAATTTTCCACAAAAGAGCATAACATTCATTTATCCCAAAATGTTACAACATAATTCAAGTCTCATCATCAAACACATATATACATTTTGGATTCATTGTTCTTCAAAATACATAACTTACATATTGCATTCATGTTTCTTCAAATACATAAGTCACATAGCTATGAGGTTCCCAGAATAAAGCTACAACCCTCAGTCCTACATCATTCATAAAGTTCTGCCTCAGTGTATGCCTGGCCTTCATCCTGATCTGCTTCAGTCCCTAGTGAACAAAACTAGGTCGTCAATACGACGAGCAAGCCCTCGGTCAAAGGAGCAAGTTATGAAGGTGGAATGATAAGGCAGGTAAATACAAAATGGAGTAAACTTAATCATTTTAAAGTCCATACATATAATACTAATCAAGAAGCGAATCGTTCTCACATTAATGTCACAAGGACAAAACAATCTTTCTAGACCTAAATGCAATTTAGAGAAACTCTCTGGATCACACACCCACGCCTAGCATCTCTACAATAATCCCATTGGCCCGGGATCAGGCTCGCACAAAACGGGTGGTGCTTAGATTCTCCAGCCGTCTGTACTATCACATATTGATGTGATTAAACTAGGATAGCATCATGAGTTAGTTCCGAATCATCTGGCTCGAATCATCGAATCATGAGCTATAAAAGGAAGTTCGTATGACTTGAACTTTTCCAAGAATATCGAACCCATTCATTAGTAGTCTGAGCTGAAACTCAGGGCATAGATGCCTAATGAATTTAATGCAAATGGGTAATCTGAGCTGAAACTCAGGGCATAGATGCCCCATTGCAAACACGTGATAGATGCAAATGGGTAATCTGAGCTGAAACTCAGGGCATAGATGCCCCATTGCAAAACAAGAAGGTGAGCTAAGCCTCACCCCGGTGAAGATCGCGCGGCCGCACGAACACCGTAACAGGGACTGATCAGTATGAAAAGTGTAAAATCATATTGCAAAGAAGTCAGCCGGGTGTGATCCAGGTTTCTCTCCCAAACCCCATGCAACCTAATCTAGTCTTTAATTACCATAGGACTATCCCCAAGACGGGAGTCCTAGAAGTCAAGTCGCATTCAAATATTAGTTTCGTCTTTTCCGAAACTAAAGTAGTCCAAGAAATATTGGAACCAAGGTAAAATACTGAAATGTCCAAGTGGACATGATTCCAAGAATCCCTCCGGTATTATAGGTCGGAGATGGATGATTCAAATGGTCTAGAACTGGAGTCAAAATTTCCAAAAATTTCGAGTTTGTCGAAAATAGACTAACTCTGGAAATTCTCAAAAATTTTGGCAGAGTCTCCTTTGTATTTACTGACCCAGAAATTAATCCGATACAAGTAAACACAAAGAAACAATATACGGGCACGCCGACCCCTTCGGTGGAGCAACCCTCAACACCGGCAACACGCAAAATAAACGGGTACGCCGACCCCTTCGGTGGAGCAACCCTCAACACCGGCACGCAATTTATAATAAAGTTATGCACAATAAAGTAGCTTTCTTACCTTGGCGAGCAAGCAAGCAATAAGATTAAAAACTTTAGCATATGTCCCCCTTTTTTTTTGAATACTCCAAGTTCAAGAAAACTCAAATTTGTAAGTAGAGAATAATATAGGTCAAATGTTAGTTGTTTACAAAACTAAGCACAAAATCTTAACTTAATAATTTAGTAGACTTCTTGAGTGTACAAAAAATAGTCTTTTTACTTGAAGAGTTAACTAGTATGGCAACCTATCTAACCGGTATCCATAAATAACCTTTCTTGTTATGTTTTTATGACAATAAGGGTCATTTTAGCTTAAAATCAAAATCTGGACAGAAATGAAATATTAAATAAATTTGGAAATTGATCAAGTTTTCATATCTTGGAAGGGTGTATCAAAGATATATGATGTGTGTATATTTATACAAAGACTTCTTGATTTGTATGTATTAATCCTTACATGCATAAATTCTACATATATGATTGTATCCAAGTTGTGTCATAGTGTGAGTGGATATAATTTACTAGCATATTTGGTTTTGACATACATATACATGTGTATTTAAATATATATATCAATGTTTATAGTAAAACAACTACATACATCTACATATCCATAACAATTTAAAATACCGAAAGTGTCTTTCTTTTTCATGATGTGCCCAACATCGTGTCTAATTCACTCATTTGAGTATATACACAATCATGAGTGAATTCTAGCAAGGTATTCCTAGCACTCATATTTGAAATTTCACAAAAATTAGATTTTGTTCATGAATTAATGAATTCCCAGAAATGTATATTTATATATATATATACTATAATACTCAAGAAGTAATTTAGAAAACCAATTATCAAGAGAAAGGAGTAGGAGGGCTCGCCTTGAGTTCTTAGAGTGCTTCCTAGAGGAAGTTCTTCCTAGAGTCCCAAATCAGCACCTAGGGCACAAATTAGAGAATTTGGGTTAAAATTAGAACCCTAGAAATATTTATCAAAGAGTTTTGAAAAGAAAAAGGGGAAAGGAAATTGGAAGAAAGGAAGAGGAAGAAGAAGAAGATGAAGAAGAAGGGGGGGTCGGCCACCGGCCGACCGGGCGGCGGCGCCGGCGGCGCGGCAGCCGCGCGACAGCAGCGACGCAGCAAACGCAGCGGCAGCAGCGCAGCAATTAGCGGCAACAGCAGCAGCAATTAGTGGCAGTAGCAGTAACAGTAACAGTAGGGTGAGGAGGAGAAGATGAGAAGAAGAAGAAGAAGAAGAAGGAGAGGGAGAGTGAGCTTACCAGGAAGAAGAAGGAGGAGAGAATGGTTTGCTTCTCTCTCCTCTTCTAAATAAAAGAATGACAAGGAGAGGGAAAAGACCAAAATGCACATGGGGCATTGTCATGAGAAGGGAATGCCATGTGGCAATTCCTCCATGCATGGTAGGCACATATACCATAATGCAAAAATGCAAATTTTGCATTTGCACAAGGGCAAAAAGAAAAATAGAATTTAATTTTTGAAAAAAAAATATATATATATAATTTTAGAAATAATTTGGAATGGCAAAATATAAATAAATAAACAACAAATAAAAAAAAAATGGCTATGACAATTTGGAAAGGGTACTTGAGGGGGGCCCTGGATATTTGACGGCAGACTAATAGTTTTGAAACGATGGCGGCCAGAGATGAACTTCGAGAAGGATCGGTTGACAGAAGTTCCTATATGAATTCGATTACCATGGCTATCCCCACAACTGTGGAGTATACCGTCAATAATGAAGATAGCAAGTATGGTGGGTAAATCGATCCGCATGAATATGCCCACTGTGAGGAGACAGCGATTGTCGTATGCTAGAGTATTCATTGAGATTATGGCGACAGATTCATTACCACATAAAATCGATATGATACTGCCAAGTGGTGAATGGTTGGAACAAGACATTGAATATGAATGGGTTCCACCTTCATGTGGGAGATGTCATTGCTTTGGTCATACATGAGAACAATGCAACGACACGGATAAACCAAAGGAAGAAGGAATAGATAACACAGTGGCAGAGGATACACAAAACCAGGTGGGGGACCAAGGAAATGTGGAGTTACCTCACAGTGGCATAGAGTCCATTAGCCAAATTCAAGGACATGAGCCGACCACAGACATGATGATGGACTTCTGCACTGGGAAAGAGGCTTAGGCGGGTTATAAAGGAGCAGGTTCAGTGTCAGGCAAAAGAGCAGGCTCTGATATAGCTGGGGTATGTGAATCTAATATAACACAGGCCTTAATAGTATATGGTCAGAATAATGATTTCAGGAGCATGATGGGGAAGGACTCAGAACAGCATGAAGAGGAGGGGGTGATGACAATCAGGTCCTGAGTATTGGAAAAGAAACGCAGAAACCTTTCCCCAAACCGGAGAGTACCTGCGAGAGGACCGAGCAATACAACGCACGAACCCAAAAACAACCACACAAAACAATCCACGCAGACACAGAGAATTTTTGACGTAGAAAACCCTTGCGGGAAAAACCACGGGACGATCGGAGTCCAACCCTGAGAAACCTCCACTAATGGAATAGAAGAATTACACCCTCTACAAACTTCTCCCGATCCAAATCGGATCCCCACAACACTCAGAAGTAAGAACAATGATTACAAGGCTACGAAGAACGAGAACGACGAGTAGAGATTACCCGAACGCGATCTCCTTCGAAAAATGACCTTCAATCCTCTGTCTTCTCTCCCAAAGTTGCAATGGCACTCTTGCCTCCTTCTCTCTCTTTTCTTCAATGTTCTACAATTGTGTTACCATAGATTAGGGTTTGGAAATCCCAACTTAACTCCCTAATTCCGCAACAAACCTGGACCGTTTGATTAGATCCAATGGTGAAAAATCACCCAAATTTCTGCCTCAGCCCCGACGACACAGAGTTCGGCCAGAACTCTGTGTCGGGCGAACAGAACCTACCAGCAATATTCTGGAATGGCCAGACCGAGTTCGGCCAGAACTCGGCCTGGGACCGAGTTCGGCCCGAACTTGGTGGCCCAGTTCCAGAACCTCCCTCTGGTAAGCAGCAGCAGCAGTAGCAACTCGTTGCCTACTTCCCGAGCTTCTTCGACATCGAACGGCGCTCGTCGCACTCCGGGATCTTCTCCACATAGGTTGGGAACCCCACCCACTCCAACAAATCTCCCCCTTCACAACTATGGGGAGGATGTCGTCATCCCGACGATCTGCCTGCAGTACTCAAACTTCCCCCTTGGTAGAATCTTTGTGAACATATCAGCTCCGTTGTCATCTGTATGAACCTTCTCAAGCTCCGCGTCCTTCCTCTCAACCACATCCCGTATCCAATAATACCGAGTCTCGATGTGTTTGGACCGGCTATGAAACGTCTGATTCTTCACAAGGTGAATAGCACTCTGACTGTCGCAAAGCAAAGTATACTGCTCTTGCTTCAGTCCCATTTCCTGCAGCAGCTTCTTCATCCACAACAGCTTCTTGCAAGCCTCCATCGCCGTAATGTATTCTGCCTCCGTCGTCGACAAGGCAACACACTTCTGCAACCGCGACTGCCACGACACCGCTCCTCCCGCAAACATTATCACGTAGCCGGAAGTCGATCGCCTCGTGTCTACATCTCTAGCCATATCAGTGTCGGTATACCCAACCAGCTTCGGCTCGTCACCACCAAAGGAAAGTCTCCAACCAGCAGTGTCCTGAAGATATCGTAGAATCTACTTGACCGCACTCCAATGTACCCTTCCAGGATTTGAAAGATACCTGCTAACCGTACCAACTGCATGAGCAATATCTGGCCTCGTACACACCATGGCATACATAAGGCTTCCCACAGCTGAGGCATATGGAACCCGCTCCATATCTTCCTTTTCGTCCTCGGTAGATGGATACTGCTCCTCAGTGAGCTTAAAGTGAGCCGCAAGGGGGCAACTCACTTTCTTCGATCCGTCCATACCGAAATGCTGAAGTACCCGGTGAATGTACTTCTTTTGGGACAAGTGTAGCAGCTTGGACTCTCTCTCTCGGCTGATCTCCATCCTAAGAATAGTCTTCGCTGTGCCCAAATCCTTCATAGAGAAGGCTGCGCCCAGTTGGCACTTCAGCTCCGCTATCCTAGTGGCATTCCGATCCACTAATAGCATATCATCAACATAGAGCAATAAAATGATGAAATCATCATCGGCAAAATATCTCACAAATACACAGTGATCCGACGTCGTCCGTGCATAACCATGCTCCCCCATAAACGACTCGAACTTCTTGTACCACTGCCTCGGAGCCTGCTTCAGACCATACAAGCTCTTCCTCAACCGGCAGACCAAATGTGACTTGCCCTTCTCACAGAATCCCTCCGGATGCTCCATGTACAACTCCTCCTCAAGATCACCGTGGAGGAATGCCGTCTTCACGTCCATCTGCTCGACCTCCAAGTCGAGACTGGCTGCTAATGCTAGCACCACCCGAATAGACGAATGCTTGACGACAGGCGAAAAGATCTCATCGTAATCCACGCCTTTCCGCTGACTGTAGCCTTTAACTACCAGCCTCGCTTTGTATCGAGGGCGAGTAGCATCATCCGTCTGCTTCACTCTAAACACCCATCGATTCTTCAAAGCCTTCTTGCCCTTTGGCAACCGCACCAGCTCATAAGTGGAATTAGTGTGTAAGGAACTCATCTCCTCCTGCATGGCCTCCATCCACTTCTGCCTGTGTTCGTCTTCCATAGCCTCTGTAAAACTTTCGGGCTCTCCCCCGTCAGTCAATAGCACATACTCATTCGGTGAGTATCTCGTAGATGGTCGATGATCTCTGTCGCTCCTTCTCAGTGGAGCCACTGGTGCTGGCTGTATACCAACAGCCTCCTCCCCTTCAGGAACTGCCTCTCCGGCATGCTCATCCTCCTGAGGGATACCCTGACCACCATCAGCAGGCTGATGATCAAGGTTGGGAGCAACTCCATATACTGGCTCCCCCATAACTGGATCCTCTGCGATGTCCTCTGGAAACTGCTCGAAGCGAAATGAATCTAACTCAGGCAATTCCTCAGCCTCAGAAGGCGTCTTAGAATCCTGAGTGTTGGTCATGGTCTGATCCTCGACGAACACCACGTCCCTGCTTCTGTAGAGCTCTCTTTCTACCGGGTCGTAGAGTCTATAGCCAAACTCATCCCGACCGTAGCCGACAAAGACGCATCGCCTCGTCTTCGGCTCAAGTTTGGTCCTCTCGTCCTTCGGTACATGCACGAAGGCCTTACAACCAAACGCCCGCAGGTGATTGTATGACGACTCTTTGCCGTACCATACTTTGTCAGGCACATCACCCTGCAAAGGAGCACTAGGAGACAAATTAATAACATAAGCAGCTGTGAGAAGAGCCTCACCCCAATAACTGCCCGACAAGTTTGCTTCTGACAGCAAACACCGCACCCTCTCCATCGGTGTCCTGTTCATGCGCTCCGCTACACCATTGAGCTAAGGTATCTTGGGCGGAGTCTTCTGGTGTCGTATCCCTTGCTCTCTGTAATACGCATCAAAGGGACCGATGTATTCGCCGCCATTGTCGGACTGAACACACAACAACTTCTTGCCCGTCTCTCTTTCAACAGAGGCCTGAAACTCCTTGAAAGTAGGCAGCACCTGATCCTTGGTCTTTAAGGCATAGACCCAAACATTCCTGAAACAATCATCAATAAAGGTTACAAAGTAAGAAGCACCACCAAGAGATTTTACCTTCATAGGATCGCAGACATCCGAGTGAATCAACTCGAGCAACGCCGGCTTCCTCGAACTTGGATGACTTTGGAAAGACACCCTATTTGCTTCCCAGCTAAATAGTGCGTGCACTTCTCCAACTTTGTAGACTTGAGCCCCGGAATCACCTTCCTGTTCACCAAGTAGCTCATCGCCTTCTCGCTGATATGGCCGAGCCGCCTGTGCCACAACTCGGTAGACGCATCATTGACTGCGTTCACCTCCTGTGCCCCCTGTGCGCTCCCCTCCATATAGTAGAGACCAGACTTCTTGCTTCCTCTGGCAATCACCATCGAACCCCTAGAAAGCTTCCACTGACTATTCTCGAAGAGTCCGAAGAATCCATCGTCATCCAACCTTCCAATCGACACCAGGTTGAAACGGATATCAGGGACATGACGAACATCTTTGAGAACAAGAACCGCACCCGTCTTCGTTCTCAAATGCACATCTCCAACGGCAACCGCCTTCGACACATCTCCGTTGCCCATCTTCAACACGCCACAGTCGCTTGTCATGTAAGTGGCAAACAGTGCCCTGTTGTGAGATACATGTGCTGAAGCCTCTGAGTCCACCAGCCAAGAATTGTCATCGCATGCGAGGTTTGTAATGACCTCATCACCTACGACGATCACATTGCCTCCATGCATCGAGGTCGCCGCTGTAGTGTTCTCTTCTTGCTTACCCTTGTCGCCCTTCTTCTCTCTCTTCCAAGCGAAACGATTCTGTTTGATGTGGCCCTTCTTACCACAATGGTAACACTCCGAGTCCTCGTAACGACCCTTGGACTTCCCCCTGCTCTTGTCTCTGCCACCACCTGGACCCCTGCTTTTGCCCCTTCTGTGGCTCTCTGAAACAAGTGCCTCTGAGTGGTGGGATGTGGATGAAGTGCCCTGAGAACGTCTCCGCATCTCTTCATTCAGCACCCCGCTCTTAGCAAACTCCAGACTGACCACGCCCTCTGGAGCAGAAGTGATCATAGATACTCGTACGGTCTCCCACGAGTCTGGCAATGTACACAGCAGCCATAGTCCCTGAACTTCGTCGTCGAACTTGACTCCCATTGAAAACAGCTGGTCAACCACGCCCTGGAAATCACTCAAGTGATCCGTAATAGACGTCCCATCTTTGTACCGCAGACCCATCATCGTTCGGATCAGGAAGAACTTGTTTACCCCGGTCTTCTTCGCGTACAAAGACTCCAGCTTATTCCATAACGTCTTCGCGTGCTCAATATTGGCAACGTGGTTGTACACGTTCTCGTCAACGAACTGCCTGATATATCCACACACCTGTATATGCTCGAATTTCCAGTCCTCCTCGAATTTATCACTGGGCTTCTCGGATGCAAATACGGGTAGATGCAGCTTCTTGACAAACAACAAATCTTTCATCTTGCTCCGCCAATAATGATAGTTGGTGCCGTTCAGGTTCACCATGTGCACCGGCTTCGCGTCCATCTCTCCTCTTTGGTTTCTCTGTCAACTACTGACACTCCTTCTGAATTCCAGAACCTGGCTCTGATACCACTCTGTTGGAAAAGAAACGCGGAAATCTTTCCCCAAATCGGAGAGTACCTGCGAGAGGACCGAGCAATACAATGCACGAACCCCAAAAACAACCACACAAAACAATCCACGCAGACACAGAGAATTTTTGACGTGGAAAACCCTTGC
Organism: Iris pallida; assembly: GCA_029216955.1. Taxonomy (NCBI): domain Eukaryota; kingdom Viridiplantae; phylum Streptophyta; class Magnoliopsida; order Asparagales; family Iridaceae; genus Iris; species Iris pallida. Next base: position 4,901,142 of record JANAVB010016999.1, on the reverse strand, counting down.
GGGAAAAAATCACGGGACGATCGGAGTCCAACCCTGAGAAGCCTCTACTAATAGAATAAAAGAATTACACCCTCTACAAACTTCTCCCGATCCAAATCAGATCTCCACAACACTCAGAAGTAAGAACAATGATTACAAGGCTACGAAGAACGAGAACGACGAGTAGAGATTACCCGAACGCGATCTCCTTCGAAAAACGAAATTCAATCCTCCGTCTTCTCTTTCGAAGTTGCAATGGCACTCTTGCCTCCTTCTCTCTTTTTTTTTAATGTTCTACAATTGTGTTACATATCGAATAGGGTTTGGAAATCCCAACTTAACTCCCTAATCCCGCAACAAACTTGGACCGTTTGATTAGATCCAATGGTAAAAAATCACCCAGATTTCTGCCTCAGCCCCGACGACACAAAGTTCGGCCAGAACTCTGTGCCGGGCGAACAGAACCTACCAGCAACATTCTGGAATGGCCAGACCGAGTTCGGCCAGAACTCGGCCTGGGACCGAGTTCGGCCCGAACTCGGTGGCCCAGTTCCAGAACCTCCCTCTGGTAAGCAGCAGCAGCAGTAGCAACTCGTTGCCTACTTCCTGAGCTTCTTCGACATCGAACGGCGCTCGTCGCACTCCGGGATCTTCTCCACATAGGTTGGGAACCCCACCCACTCCAACACTGAGACCATCTTCCAAAACTGTGAAGACAACACATCATAATTCTGGATTAGATACGCATTCGATTGGGGGAGGAATCAACCACACCAACAGGGAAAGACAACCGGTAAATGAAGCGGCTCTCACCCAAGATAATCCTAAATGGGGAATGCTACAAAGGGGAGCTGAACAAGGGTTGTCAACTGGATATATGGTGGACAAAGGCAAGGGCAGCAGGTTACAGAGACTCCTCAATAGCGTTCTAAGGAGAGTCAGAGACGTCAGAAGGACACCCTACCTCGTCATCAATGACAGTTCTTACATGGAATGTAATTAGGGGGGGCTAACTCCATCGGTAGGTGGCGGAAGATTAAGAATGTGATGCAAAAGTATTGATGTACAATATTATCCATATTAGAAAGCAAAATTAAGTCAGTATAGATCATTAAGAAGTGGCTTCCTGCTCAGTGGGCTACTCAACACAATCTCGAATTGGGTAGCATGGCATGCATCTGGATGATGTGGGACACGGGTACGTATTTGGTCAGGAAAGGTAAGGTTTCTATCCGAACAGTTGATCATGGTATACTTTACTAACAAAGGGGGATTTCAAGTGGTGGTTTGTGCTGTTTATGGGCATAATGATTGGAGAAGGAGGTTCGAATTATGGAAGGATATTATCAAAGTGGCAACGGAAGTAGAGGATACTAGTCCTTTAGTTTTACGTGGGGATTTCAATGCCATGTTAGCGGCTACGGAGAAAATGGGGGGACGACGTGTCCCGGATCCGATATTAGCTGATTTCCAAATTTGTCTGCTGGGCTCGGGTCTGACTTGCCTATCGAAGACAGGACATGTGTGATCATGGAACAATAGCTCTGTAGCCAATCAGGTGGTTTGCCAACTCGACAGGGCATTGTGCAACACTAAATGGCTGGTGACGTATCCTACTGGTCTGGCCGAGGGGCTGCCTTGCGGGACGAGCGACAACACACCGATTCTGATTAGAATGCTAGTGGAGTCACTACAGCGACGACGACCGTTCAGGTTCTGTAAAACTTGGCCGAACATAGCAGGTTATTAAGAGGCTATCGAGAAAGGATGCTCAAATCTGATCAGTGGGACTGCCCAATTCTGCTTAGTTCAACATCTCAAATCAATCGAGTGGAAGCTTAAAAGATGGAATCAGTGTCGCCCAGTACCTAATGTGGCGGAGAAGGAGCGGGAATTACAGGAACTACAAGATCAGCTGCAAATGAACCCAATGGACCCTATCCGCGCGGACAGAGAGCTTGACGTCCAAGCTGAAGTCCGGCGGCTCAAGTTGCAGGAGGAGATACAATTGCAACAGAGAGCAAAATATGGATGGCTGAAGGATGGGGATAGGTGCTCGGAATTTTTCTATGCTACAATCAAGTCTCAGCAACATAGAAACTCTATCCACTCGCTCATTGACGCGGAAGGGAAGGCAATCATAGATGATAGGAAGATCCAAGATGAGGCAGTCGGTTATTATACTTCTCTATACAATCAGAACGATTATAGAAGTATCTTCCCTGAGATCGTGTGTAAACGTATTGTTACAGAAGCAGGAAATGAGGCACTTAGAAAAGAAGTCTCGATAGAGGAAATCAAACAGATCATTAAGAAGGCTGACCCTAACAAGGTTCCGGGACCGGATGGATTAATGTGGCATTCTTCAAGAAGCACTAGGAGATTTTGAAGCATCAAGTCTTATGGGTTGTACAGGATTTTCTCCAAACTGGATGCCTTCTGAAGGAGATGAACCACACGTTCCTGATGCTGATAGCGAAGGAGGGAGCCATGGCGTTGGAAGATGTTAGGCCGATAGCCTGCTTCAATTACATTTACAAACTTATTTCTCACATTATGTGTAATAGAATGTAAGCTATTTTGCAGGAACTCATATCAGCTAACCAAACGACATTTATAAAGGGAAAATCGATAACAGAAAACTGCCTACTCGCTCATGAACTTGTACGAGACTTCAATAAAGCTGGAGAAAGGAAGGGGTGTATCAAGTTAGATTTGTGAAAAGCGTATGACATGGTCAATAGGGAGTTTGTCTGCGAAGTTCTCCTCAGCATGGGTTTTGATCGATGGTGGGTCGATAAGATTAGAGAATGTATCGCATCACCGACGTTCTCGATTCTTATCAAGGGTCAACCTCACGGATACTTTGGAAGCAACCGGTGTCAACCCCTTGACCAAATTATTCTCGAATTTATTAATTTGAAAACCATTCTCTTTATTTTCTCTCTCATTGTAATGTTTTATATTGTTCTACTTAAAATATATCAATGAGGATCAAAAGGGGATATTTGGATAGACAGGGGGCTTTGTGCAAAAACCCAACAGTTTAAACCTAGTTCTTAGCCGACTCCCCTTTCAAATTTAACGGCCATTAGGATAAGAATCAACTTGATTCAAATCCTGATGGCATCAAGTTTGATTTAAACTCAGTATAATCTGCCGGAGGGATTCGATCATAGCCTCAGCGCCAGTATAAAGGCAGTCGATCCCTGTCCTCAGAAAAACCCTAGCGGCCACCATCCTCTGTGCGGAGAACCAGAAAGCACAGCCATTACCGGAGGATAGGCCGACTGCCAGTACTCATCAAGGTATCATCCCCTATATCTTGAGTATTCAAAATTCTTATCATTGAAAGAATTTGAATCTAGGACTGTCAAGTATTCGATATAAAGCCTAAGAGGCAGTAGAAGAGTTCGTATTGATTTTTCATCAATGAAATAAGGGAAAAAACACAGGTATCAATTGCGTATGACACAGGTTCATGTGTCAAACATCATGAGATTTGTGTCTATATGGGATGTCATACTGGGAGATTATACACAGCTATGCTCATAGTTATTAGTCTGGGTTAATGATGACTTAGGAAAGTTAAATGGTGTTATAGATATATATTTTTGATTGTCATATAGGGTATATGGAGTCAGTACCTCTGAAGGTGTCCTAATTACTCTCAGTTGGGAAAACATAAGGTGTATATATGAGTTATGAGGGGTACCTAATAGTTCTTGTCCATTATATTGCACTCCCATTAGTCATCACCTCATTTACACCCTGTCATGTATCCTCACCCACAGGCAATGCCTAGATGCTTTAGGGTATGCTGCACTCCATTGCCTTGGTTTATACTACATCAGAATCTTAGCCAACCCTACATCTATACATCCAGGGGAATGACTTGAACTGCAGGTCAACATAGTGTCAGGACAGTAAGGTTATACAAGATACCTAAACGAGCTCAATAGAAGCTTGGGATGTATCAGTTATCCAGACGATGACTGGTATATCAGATATAACCAGGGAGTGGCAGGGAAGGGCTAAGCAGAGGTATGTTGATCCTTAAGGACAGTGGGTTGTCTGGTATATACGTGTATATGTCCTGAACTTGAGGATATTAGATGAATTCCATTTAAACCTACATCAGTAGCAGTATGGTACATTGTGAAGATAGGGGGCATGTTCCATGTAGGGACAGTGAAAGGAGTAGTGTGGTTCTGTCCACCCAATATATGCACTTGATATTCAGTCTTGGTTTGTTAGGGATTGATCCTTGAACAAAAGTTCAGTCCTAAATAATTGCATCAGCCCCTCAAATATTAGACCACCCTTCATTAGGTTATGTGAAGCCCAGTCCCTGCATTTATTTATTGGTCCTGCATCACCAGGTAGCAGCTTTCACATCCCAGTCCCTCTTGAACCACAGTTCCTCAAGCTAGGATATTAATTTGACACTCTTGGTTAAGATATTATTTGAGTTGTGTTAAATATTAAAGGACTTGATATAAGTGTAACTTGACCCCCTGTTTTCTGTAGTCCAGGGCCCCTAATCCCTCAAACCTAAGATTGAATCAGGACACTCCCTGCAGAAAGGGATGTTATATCAATCCACTCTGCTGAGATCACTTGCAGTGACCAACATCTATATACAGGTAGGTTGAAATATGGAGAGTGTCAGATATCTTATGATATTCCACATTAATGGGACATAGGCAGGTTCAGTCCTTTCCCATATATGGCAACCAGTGTATCAAAATTGAGGTAACTTGTGTGTACATGAAACTGACCTGAACTGGAATGTACACATGGTTCAGTAGTAGACCTGGGTATTACCAAATGGGACAGGTAGCCGTAACAGAGTAGGCCAGGGGTTGGGTAGCAACAGGAAACCAGCCTGTACTTGGCTTGGCAAGCTTGTACTGAATAGGAAAACAGATGAGAAGAACCAGTGTATAAACTCTTACAGGGACAAGAGGGGTTGGGTAGTCTGCACAGGTAAAGGCATAGCCTCTGACCTGTGTACAAATAATAGTGACAGGTGATATGTAGAGAGGGAAAAGAGGAAGTGATGTACTCGAGAAAAGCCATTAGATGCCCCAAAATCCTGGAGAAGTACCAACTGCACTCTGTTCACTCTTAGCATATACATTACCTTGCATTTGTACACTTTTCTTGATACATGCTAACCTTGTATCAATTTCTATATAGTGACTATTATGTGTACCTGGCATTTGTAGCTATGACAACAAGCTTGTAAAGTGATCCTGAATACACCAATAGGCACATTAGATAGACTTCACTCATCTGGAAATTGGGATCAACAAGCAATGTATATGGTAATTGATACAAGGCTGCACCATGAAGCAGCAATGAGACTGGGACAGGGGACTCCCTGTTTAGGCCTAGCATAGGCAGTAACAAAATTAAGGTTGTAACTGTATAAATCTTACTTGTATGGCAAGGGAGGTAACTTTAAATGTGAGTATAGGCAAGGATGTGAAAATTAACAGTAGAAGGGTTAAGGTTTATGTCAAGCATTAGTCAATACATAGATAGATACTCATATATGGCATAACTTATCTAAAGGCCTATTAGGAAGGTAAAAGGAGTAGCATGACCTAGAAACCTAACCAATGAATAGATAGGCTGCATATTAATATTAATTGTGTATTGACATTATGTATATGGTATAAATAGGTTACTTGGACCGAGATACGGACTTGGCCCGTACCAGCAGCTCAAGACCACAAACAAGTATACCTTGCCTTTCTACACAGCTTTATTTACATGCGCTGTCTTTTATTATTATCCAGTTTTTCTCATATTGTTGCCATGTATCTTTCATATCCTGTTTATATACTTGTATCATTGCTATATAGACCGTGTTCACAGTTAGCTTTCTATCTTATTGGATGTATTCATTTGAGCCTTGATCGAGTCGTGTCGTGAGTCGTGAACTGAACTGCTTTTACCTCCGTGTCTTGAAACCTTGAAGCTAACCTGCGAGTCCACATTAGGGGCGAGGGTTAGTAGTTATTGGTCCACACCTGCGAGCCCACACTAGGGGCGAGGGTGATGCTAACCTGCGAGTCCACACTAGGGACAAGGGTTAGTAGTATATGGGTTACACCTGCGAGTCCACACTAGGGGCGAGGGTGATGCTAACCTTCGAGTCCACACTAGGGGCGAGGGTTAGTAGTTCAAACCTGCGAGTCCACCCCAGGGACGAGGGTTTGAGTATTCGATTTGGCTATCCGTTGACATCTTGACATGAGTTCTCTAGTCCTTGTTCAGCAGTTCATCTATGTGTAGATAGTGTATAGATTCGTGCTTTATTCATTACTCGGTTTTACTTGTTATTCTGTATTTTTCTCCATGCATAATAAACTGTTAGAAAGGCTCATTTTTATGTATCTTGCTAGTCCTCTGAGGACCTGATGATCTCTTCAGGTTTAACCGAGTTGAGTCAGGAGCAGTTGAGCAGGTTGAGTCAGCATCAGACCGCAGAGCTTTGCAGTTGAGGTTGTCTTGAGTAGCAGTTTTATTCAGCTAGTGTATTTCATGTACTTTTCTCTTTCCATCTAATGGTAGTAGATTTGTGTCCACCGGACGTGACATTGATTCTTGATATTCAGTTTATTCATTATTGTCCAGTTTCATTTCTTATTCATGGATCTTGTTTGTGATTTTATTATTCCGTGGATGAGATATAGATTACCATTGCCGTGACTTGTATATAGATATCGTACTACCACCGACACTGCGGCGTAGGCTGGGCTTGGACACGCTTCATATCCGAAAAGCGGGTGCGGGTCGTGACAAATTTTTTTGGTGGCCCATGCAGGTCTACGTTAATCACTTCGGTTACGTCATTGTACCGTCGTGAGCCTACAAATAGGATTAGACACTTAGAATCTCATCCATATGTCTTGACTCCTTGTTAATCCTTAATCCTTGATTTCATTGAATCCTTGACTTGCATCATGCTTGAAATTTCTTCAACGGCTAAAGTGTTTCCTGTTGTTACAGTTAAGATGGACTCTCAAGACAGGAACAATGCTGCACTGAATACTCCACTGGCTACGGGAGGCTTTTTCACGTACATGACTCCACCAACACAAGAAGGCCAGCTCACTCATATGAATAATCAGCCGCAGCTCTCGAGATTCCGCAGAAGCGATATTCTACCGCCTCCACAGTTTTCTCCGCAGACTCCACCAGCACCCGTTCTGCCACCAGCATCTGTTCCACCACCAGCATCAGCCCCGCATCCAGTACATGTTCCACATTCAGTACCAGCCATGCACCCCGCACCAGTGATGTATCCAGCTTTCCCCATGCACCCACCGTCGGCGATGTATCCAGCTCCGATAATGTATCCAGCACATGTTCTGCCTCCGCCACCAGCACTGGACAATGTCACTCTCCTCGGGATCTTCCAGCAGCCGGCCAACATGTTCTGCGACACTTTGAGAGAGGCTCTTCAGATTCGAGATGCTCCGCGACAGCGCCCTGGGACGTCCAAGCACTTCATGGACCTTGGGCCCAGAGAGTTTCATGGAACAGAGGGGATTATCTACGCTGATGAATAGCTGGAGAACGTGGAGCGATACCTGAAGATGGCCCGAGTCCCAGAAGATCTGAAGATCGAGTCAGCAAGTGGACAGCTTTTCGACATCGCGCAGACGTGGTACCAAGGCGAGCCACGATTTTCTGCTCCAGACGTGACTTGGAAGAAATTCAAGCGACTGTTCAAGAGAAAATTCTATCCATATGTAGCACGAGAAGCATTGGTGAGCTAGTTCGAGCACCTAGAGCAGGACAACCACACCGTCGACGAGTACACATCGGAGTTTTCTCGCCTCAGCCGCTTCGCGGAGAACTTGGTCAGCACCCCTGAAGACAAGGTGCGACGATTCAGAAAGGGACTATCTCACGAGATTCGTCTAGCCATCGCCACCAGTCGAGCCGCCACTTACGAGGAGATTCTAGAAGTCGTCCAAGCTGTTGAAGAGGAGCTGAGTTACAAGCCAAAGAGGAATCGAGACACACTCGGAGGAGGCAGCAACCAAGCAGCACCGGCAAAACGTCCCAACATTCCAGGGAAGACACCAGCGCAGCAGCATCAGCAGCAACCACAAGAAGCCCCACGCCAAGTCCAAGACGTTCCCATCTGTCAGCATTGCTCGAAGAAAGGCCACACTCAAGAAAATTACCGCGGCAGATTAGGGTTGTGTTGGATTTGTGGATCCAACCAACACTTGTCTCGCAATTGTCCGAAGAGGAACACAAGTGCCCCACCACTACCAACCGCAGAAGGAGGGCGAGCCTTGCCATGATCAAGGAAGATACGGCAACACCACGAGGAGCAAATAACAGAAAATTTTCAGTAGATTACAGCAAAAACATTATAAATAGGCATTATGGTTGACTTTGATTTGCGAGAACCCGCAATAATTTGATAACAATTGAGTTAGACTTTACATTCTAGTAGATCTCGGCTCCTTAAAATTTCGAGGACGAAATTTGCTTAAAGGGGGTAGAGTTGTCAACCCCTTGACCAAATTATTCTCGAATTTATTAATTTGAAAACCATTCTCTTTATTTTCTCTCTCATTGTTATGTTTTATATTATTTTACTTAAAATATATCAAATGAGGATCAAAAGGGGATATTTGGATAGACAGGGGGCTTTGTGCAAAAACCCCACAGTTTAAACCCAGTTCTAAGACGACTCCCCTTTCAAATTTAACGGCCATTAGGATAAGAATCAACTTGATTCAAATCCTGATGGCATCAAGTTTGATTTAAACTCAGTATAATCTGCCGGAGGGATTCGATCATAGCCTCAGCGCCAGTATAAAGGCAGTCGATCCCTGTCCTCAGAAAAACCCTAGCGGCCACCATCCTCTGCGCGGAGAACCAAAAAGCATAGCCATCACCGGAGGATAGGCCGACTGCCAGTACTCATCAAGGTATCATCTCCTATATCTTGAGTATTTAAAATTCTTATCATTGGAAGAATTTGAATCTAGGACTGTCAAGTATTCGATATAAAGCCTAAGAGGCAGTAGAAGAGTTCGTATTGATTTTCATCAATGAAATAAGGGGGAAAACCCAGGTATCAATTGCGTATGACACAGGTTCATGTGTCAAACATCATGAGATTTGTGTCTATATGGGATGTCATACTGGGAGATTATACACAGCTATGCTCATAGTTATTAGTCTGGGTTAATGATGACTTAGGAAAGTTAAATGGTGTTATAGATATATATTTTTGATTGTCATATAGGGTATATGGAGTCAGTACCTCTGAAGGTTTCCTAATTACTCTCAGTTGGGAAAACATAAGGTGTATGTGTGAGTTATGAGGGGTACCTAATAGTTTCTGTCCATTATATTGCACTCCCATTAGTCATCACCTCATTTACACCCTGTCCTGCATCCTCACCCACAGGCAATGCCTAGATGCTTTAGGGTATGCTGCACTCCATTGCCTTGGTTTCTACTACATCAGAATCTTAGCCAACCCTACATCTATACATCCAGGGGAATGACTTGAACTGCAGGTCAACATAGTGTCAGGACAGTAAGGTTATACAGGATACCTAGACGAGCTCAATAGAAGCTTGGGATGTATCAGTTATCCAGATGATGACTGGTATATCATATATAACCAGGGAGTGGCAGGGAAGGGCTAAGCAGAGGTATGTTGATCCTTAAGGACAGTGGGTTGTCTGGTATATACGTGTATATGTCCTGAACTTGAGGATATTAGATGAATTCCATTTAAACCTACATCAGTAGCAGTATGGTACATTGTAAAGATAGGGAGGGCATGTTCCATGTAGGGACAGTGAAAGGAGTAGTGTGGCTCTGTCCACCCAACATATGCACTTGATATTCAGTCTTGGTTTGTTAGGGATTGATCCTTGAACAAAAGTTCAGTCCTAAATAATTGCATCAGCCCCTCAAATATTAGACCACCCTTCATTAGGTTATGTGAAGCCCAGTCCCTGCATTTATTTCTTGGTCCTGTATCACCAGGTAGCAGCTTTCACATCCCAGTCCCTCTTGAACCACAGTTCCTCAAGCTAGGATATTAATTTGACACTCTTGGTTAAGATATTATTTGAGTTGTGTTAAATATTAAAGGACTTGATATAAGTGTAACTTGACCCCCTGTTTTCTGTAGTCCAGGGCCCCTAATCCCTCAAACCTAAGATTGAATCAGGACACTCCCTGTAGAGAGGGATGTTATATCAATCCACTCTGCTGAGATCACTTACAGTGACCAACATCTATATACAGGTAGGTTGAAATATGGGGAGTATCAGATATCTTGTGATATTCCACATTAATGGGACATAGGCAGGTTCAGTCATTTCCCATATATGGCAACCAGTGTATCAAAATTGAGGTTACTTGTGTGTACATGAAACTGACCTGAACTGGAATATACACAGGGCTCAGTAGTAGCCCTGGGTATTACCAAATGGGAAAGGTAGCCGTAACAGAGTAGGCCAGGGGTTGGGTAGCAACAGGAAACCAGCCTGTACTTGGCTTGGCAAGCTTGTACTGAATAGGAAAACAGATGAGAAGAACCAGTGTATAAACTCTTACAGGGACAAGAGGGGTTGGGTAGTCTGCACAGGTAAAGGCATAGCCTCTGACCTGTGTACAAATAATAGTGACATGTGATATGTAGAGAGGGAAGAGAGGAAGTGATGTACTCGAGAAAAGGCATTAGATGCCCCAAAATCCTGGAGAAGTACCAACGGCACTCTGTTCACTCTTAGCATATACATTACCTTGCATTTGTACACTTTTCTTGATACATGCTAACCTTGTATCAATTTCTATATAGAGACTGTTATGTGTACTTGGCATTTGTAGCTATGACAACAAGCTTGTAAAGTGATCCTGAATACACCAGTAGGCACATTAGATAGACTTCACTCATCTGGAAATTGGGATCAACAAGCAATGTATATGGTAATTGATACAAGGCTGCACCATGAAGCAGCAATGAGACTGGGACAGGGGACTCCCTGTTTAGGCCAAGCATAGGCAGTAACAAAATTAAGTTGTAACTGTATAAATCTTACTTGTATAGCAAGGGAGGTAACTTTAAATGTGAGTATAGGCAAGGATGTGTAAATTAACAGTAGAAGGGTAAAGGTTTATGTCAAGCATTAGTTGATACATAGATAGATACTCATATATGGCATAACTTATCTAGAGGCCTATTAGGAAGGTAAAAGGAGTAGCATGACCTAGAAACCTAACCAATGAATAGATAGGCTGCATATTAATATTAATTGTGTATTGACATTATGTATATGGTATAAATAGGTTACTTGGACCGAGATACGGACTTGACCCGTACCAGCAGCTCAGGACCACCGACAAGTATACCTTATCTTTCTACACAGCTTTATTTACATGCACTGTCTTTTATTATTATCCAGTTTTTCTCATATTGTTGCCATGTATCTTTCATATCCTGTTTATATACTTGTATTATTGCTATATAGACCGTGTTCACAGTTAGCTTTCTATCTTATTGGATGTATTCATTTGAGCCTTGATCGAGTCGTGTCGTGAGTCGTGAACTGAACTACTTTTACCTCCGTGTCTTGAAACCTTGAAGCTAACCTGCGAGTCCACATTAGGGGCGAGGGTTAGTAGTTATTGGTCCACACCTGCGAGCCCACACTAGGGGCGAGGGTGATGCTAACCTGCGAGTCCACACTAGGGACAAGGGTTAGTAGTATATGGGTTACACCTGCGAGTCCACACTAGGGGCGAGAGTGATGCTAACCTGCGAGTCCACACTAGGGACGAGGGTTAGTGGTTCAAACCTGCGAGTACACACCAGGGACGAGGGTTTGAGTATTCGATTTGGCTATCCGTTGACATCTTGACATGAGTTCTCTAGTCCTTTTTCAGCAGTTCATCTATGTGTAGACAGTGTATAGATTCGTGCTTTATTCATTACTCAGTTTTACTTGTTATTCTGTATTTTCCTCCATGCATAATAAACTTTTAGAAAGGCTTATTTTTATGTATCTTGCTAGTCCTCTGAGGACCTGATGATCTCTTCAGGTTTAGCCGAGTTGAGTCAGGAGCAGTTGAGCAGGTTGAGTCAGCATCAGACCGCGGAGCTTTGCAGTTGAGGTTGTCTTGAGTAGCAGTTTTATTCAGTTAGTGTATTTCATGTACTTTTCTCTTTCCGTCTAATGGTAGTGGATTTGTGTCCACCGGACGTGACATTGATTCTTGATATTTAGTTTATTCATTATTGTCCAGTTTCATTTCTTATTCATGGATCTTGTTTGTGATTTGATTATTCCGTGGATGAGATATAGATTACCATTGCCGTGACTTGTATATAGATAGCGTACTACCGCCGACATTGCGGTGTAGGCTGGCCTTGGACACGCTTCATATCCGAAAGGCGGGTGCGGGTCGTGACAACCGGGGACTGAGACAAGGAGATCCGTTATCACCGTACCTATTCACCATCGTCATGGAAGTATACACGTGCATGATAGATATAGCAGTGCATCGAAAGCTACTCACACCACTGTTTCGACGAGTCTACCTATACGTGTCGTACCTTATCTATGCAGATGACTTACTTGTATTTATTAAACCATCAGCTAGGTCAATTGAGACACTTAATGGCATTCATGAAGAATTCGGTGCGCTTGCGGGTCTGAAGTTGAACAAAGAGAAGAGCCAAGCTTTCTTTAACAAGGATTGTGCCAACAAAGAGGTTTGGTCGGAGTTGTTAGGCATTGAGTTGGGGCAACTGCCTGTGAGATATTTTGGTTTGCCACTCTCGATCAATTACGCAAGGACATATAATTGTATGGGACTGATTCAATATGTTCAAGACCGACTCGAAGGATGGCAAGCCCAACTGTTATCATTTTGAGGGCGGTTGGAGTTAGTCAGATCGGTGATATGGTCGATTATGTCATACTGGATGCAAGCTATATATAATCATCCCTATAAACACCGTCAACCAAGTCGACAAATTTTGTGCCAACTTCGTGTAGAGAGGAGTGCACTCCATATCGTGGGATGAGTTCTGTTTGGAGACGACGGAGGGTGGTGTAGGTTTACACTCACTGCGAGTTCTTTGTGACGTTGCCGCACTTAGATTAGCATGGAGATTGATCGAGGGCAACTCGATTTGGGCCCGATGGACACAAAGCAGGTATTTGCATACTACCAACTTCTGGGTGATCCCGATAGATAACAATTATTCGTTGACATTCAAATTGATTTTACGACAACGACCCGGGTTGAAATAATATATTAACCGGGTGTTTACGGATGGGAAAGGCACGAGCCTATGGCTGGAGCCATGGATAAATCACCATAGTCTGGTGGATTTAATGGGATGGCCTACATACGAGCTGCCGAGAAGCTCGGAGAGCGTAAGTGTATTGCTGCATGAGAAGGAGTGGAATACATCTCAGCGGCGGGAGGGACGATGGTTTGATGCAGAAATTGTTGATATATATATATAGTGTTATTGGGCTTTAGTCCCACATTGGCTAGAATGATAGGAGAGGAGGCTAGCCTCTCCTATATATATGTTGTTACTCCATTCAATAAAATCACTTCAAGTCTCAACATGGTATCAGAGCCTAAAATTGCTTAGCATACCGTTAGAGACCCCTCCTCCACACAAACCCTAACCCTAATCCCCCTTCTACACCGCCGCTGCCGCCCGCTGCCGCTGCAGCTGCTGCCGCCCGCTGCCGCTGCAGCTGCTGCCGCGCCGCCGCCGCCGCAGCGCCGCCCCGCTGCTGCTGCAGCTGCCGCGCCGCCGCCGCCGCTGCCGCGCTGCTGCCGTTGCTGTGCCGCTGTTGCGGCTGCAACTGCTGCTGCTGCTGCCGTTTTTACGGCTGCAGGATTCATTGTACCGCTATTGCGGGTACAAGATTTACGCTCGTTTCTGTACTGTTTTTACGGCTGCAGGATTCATTGTACCGCTATTGCGGGTACAAGATTCACGCTCGTTCTTGAGATCAATCTCAAGGAGATGCCTATAATCCCTAGATCCGATGAAATCAGACATATTCGGATTTAGGAGAGGACGGCAAGGACGAGCGTGAGTCGTGGAGCAAGTGTGAAGTGATCGAGAAGAAGCATCGATGGAGGAGATTCTCAAGAAGCTGGATGCTGACGATGTGGCGACATTGCTGAAGTTGATAAAGGTGTCGGCTGGTGAAAGCACGACACGAGCACCGCCAAAGTTAGAACTACCCTCCATCGATCTGAAGTTGGATGGACCAGCCACCTATTTGAGTTGGTCACGGCGGGTGAGAAGAACCCTTGCAGGTAAGAACCTGGAGGGATTCTTGACAGGCGAGAAGACAGAGCCGGAAGAGGGCTCGACAGGACGCGACGAGTGGAAATCCACTCATATGGTGATTTATATCTGGCTTCTCAACTCCTTAGTCCAGTCTATTGCTTCCACAGTAGATGGCATTGAGATGGTGAAAGACGTATGGGAGAAATTGAGAAGAACCTATGATGGCATAGGTAACAATCTACGGATCTTCCAGATAAAAGGGGAGATCGACGACACCGTACAAGGCGAGAAGATGGTGCAGGAGTACGCTACGGAGTTGGAACGCCTCTGGCTGGATTATGATCACCATTCCAAACGGGCAAGCTGCGGGGACCCAAAGTGCAAGGAGAGACAGGTGTGTCTGCAGGAGAGGACGATGAAATTCCTTAAGGGACTGACTGCAGCATTCACACAGAGAACAGCCTTACTCCTCGCCCAGCCAGCGATCCCTAGTCTCGAGGAGGCTATCTCAGCCATGATTCAGGAGGAGACGCGGATCAGATTACAGACAGGGACAGGCGCATCATCGACAGGTGCTTTACCCGAAGTGAAGTCAGCACTAGCAGCTACCGGTTCGGGGGATACAGGATCCAAGGGAGAGCTCTGGCAACAGAATCGGCAGTGCTACAACTGTGGGAAGATGGGCCACCATCGATATGCTTGTACCAAACCACCTAAGGAGGGAGACTCAGGTGGTGGACGTGGACGAGGATATGCTGGACGTGGACGTGGTCGAGGAGGCCGACGAGGCGGTCGAGGAGGCTATCGGGCAAACCTGCTGGTGGCAGATGGGAATGGAGGAGCTGGCGGCGCCTTTACTGAGGAGGATCAGGCGCTACTGGATCTGCTGGAGAGAAAGCAAAAAGCGTCAATCGAAGGAGACAGGAGGAGCGTAGCAGAGGAGGCATCCACTCCATTCTTCAACGCCGCTATGTATGCCCATCCATCAGAAGGTACTGACGAGTCTCACGCTCTTGCATCTATGTCTTCCCTTAAAATGTCAGACTGGATTATCGACTCAGGAGCATCTCGGCATGTGACCGGAAATGCTAGTAAGTTTTCCTCGTACACTCACCTAGCATCGACAGACACCATTCAGACTGCGGATGGTACTTTCCAACCAGTGGTCGGTAAGGGTACTGTTAATTGTACGGGTTCAGTAAGGTTATCCAATGTTTTGCATGCTCCATCCTTCCCAGTCAGTCTCTTGTCTATTAGTTCTATAATTCTCCAACTAAAATGCATTGTTTCTTTTGATATTCCTAAGGTGATCTTCCAGGAGAAAGGGACGGGACGAAGACTTGGGACTGGCACTTGGCATGATGGACTGTGGTACCTAGATCAAGACGGACTGGACTCAGCATTGGTGTCTATGGCAGAGAAGGCTGGAATGGAGGAGCTGCAGCAGAAGACTGAAGACACTTTGATACTTCATCATAGGAGGATGGGGCATTCTTCCTTTGATACTCTAAATAAGTTGTATCCAGATATGTATGCAAAATCAAATAAAAGGAAATTAGTATGTGATGCATGTGAGTTAGGAAAACTTACTAGGAGTTCATATGTTGGAAATGGTCATAAGAGTTCTTCAGTCTTTGAGGTAGTTCATTCTGATGTTTGGGGCCCATGTGCTACTAACACTATGAATGGGTATAAGTATTTTGTTTCGTTTATCGATTGTGCATCTCGTGTCACCTGGCTGTATTTGATGAAGAACAAAAGTGATGTATTTGCTTGTTTTCGGGACTTTCATAAATATGTCCAGACTCAGTATAATGCAGTGGTAAAGATACTGAGATCTGACAATGGGACGGAGTATACCAATAGGACACTTGCAGAGTACTTGTCAGCACATGGAATACAGCATCAGACCTCTTGTGCATATACACCAGCACAAAATGGAGTAGCAGAAAGGAAGAACCGACATCTTCTGGAGACCGCAAGAAGTATGATGATCGACATGAATGTCCCACAACACCTATGGGGATATGCGGTGTTGACAGCAGCTCAACTTATAAACAGGATGCCTTCAAAAGTCCTGGGATGGAAGTCTCCATGTGAAGTATTACAAGGTAATAATAGTGGAATACTTCCACTAAAGGTGTTTGGATGTGTGTGTTTTGTGAAGGACAATAGACCATTCGTTGGAAAACTTGACCCTAGAGCAGTCAAGTGCATCTTCGTGGGCT
The DNA here is from genome assembly GCA_029216955.1 of Iris pallida. Classification (NCBI taxonomy): domain Eukaryota; kingdom Viridiplantae; phylum Streptophyta; class Magnoliopsida; order Asparagales; family Iridaceae; genus Iris; species Iris pallida. The sequence goes on along the minus strand of JANAVB010016999.1, from coordinate 4,884,603 downwards.
ACTCAGCAACTCAGAAGGGGTATGTATGCTGGAGTCCAGTAGAGAAGAAGAAATTTGTTAGTATGGACGTCCACTTCCGGGAGCATGAGCCATATTATCGCCAGGATGGAACTTCGTATAACACGCCTCATACTACAAGTATAAGGCGAGAGGGGGAGATAGAGAACTTGGAGAACCTGGTGGTAACCGATTTAGAAGTTTGGCATAGAGACACGGTTGAGGAGGAACATGAAGGTGAAGCGGAACAGAGGGAGGAGACGAGAAGTGTTACACCTACGGCTCAGGGGGAGTTACTGACCTACAACAGGAGAAACAACAAGCAGACTACAGGACCAGTACCTACAGTGTCAGTGCCAAGTCCCTTGCCTGCGCCTGTCCCAACTCCTGAGACACCTATACCACCATCCTCCTCATCTACACCACCATCCTCCTCATCTACACCACCACCCTCCTCAGGTGATATCGTTCCTCCCATACCACTACCTACACGAAGGACTACTCGCAGCAATGCGGGAAATCCTCCGGACAGATATGGTTGGGACCCTTGCCTGCGCCTGTCCCAACTCCTGAGACACCTATACCACCATCCTCCTCATCTACACCACCATCCTCCTCATCTACACCACCACCCTCCTCAGGTGATATCGTTCCTCCCATACCACTACCTACACGAAGGACTACTCGCAGCAATGCGGGAAATCCTCCGGACAGATATGGTTGGGATCTTGCTAAGTTTGTTTCTTATGATCATATATCTTCTTCTCATGGAGCATTTATAGCATCTTTGGATAGTATTACTGTACCTAACAATTGGCAGGTTGCCAAGAACGATCCAAAGTGGAAAGCGGCAATGCACGAGGAGTTGGGAGCTCTTGAGAAGAACCACACTTGGGAGCTGGTGAGACTGCCAGAAGGGAAAAGAGCAGTTGGATGTAAATGGGTTTTTACTGTGAAACAGAACCCAGATGGACAGGTTGAGCGCTATAAAGCTCGACTGGTGGCAAAAGGATACAGTCAGACGTACGGCATCGACTATGACGAGACCTTTGCACCAGTGGCGAAGATGAGCACTGTCAGGACCTTGATCTCCCTGGCAGCCAATGGAGGGTGGAAGCTACACCAACTGGATGTGAAGAATGCATTTCTTCATGGAGATCTAGTAGAGGAGGTGTACATGGAGATACCACCAGGATTCGGCACAAAACAGACAGAAGGCAAGGTCTGCAGACTGAAGAAGTCTCTCTATGGACTGAAGCAGTCTCCTCGGGCATGGTTTGACAGGTTCAGGAGAGCAATGATAGGGATGGGATATCAGCAGATCAATGCTGATCACACTGTCTTCTTCAGACGGAGTGGAGGCCATATCACCATGCTTGCAGTATATGTAGATGATATGATTATCACAGGCAATGATGAGCAGGAGATCGCCCAACTCAAAGTAAAACTTGGCAAGGAGTTCGAGGTGAAAGATCTTGGCCCCCTTCGATACTTCCTTGGGATTGAGATTGCTCGAGATAATGAAGGAATCGTTCTTTCTCAAAGGAAGTACGCACTGGACCTGCTTACGGAAACAGGGATGATGGGATGTAAACCAGCTACGACACCGATAGACCAGAAGTTTAAACTGGATGCTGAAGCTGGAGAACCAGTTGACCAGGATAGATATCAGAGATTGGTGGGCAAGTTAATCTACTTAAGCCACACTCGACCTGATATCAGCTTTGCGGTAAGTGTAGTAAGCCGCTACATGCATGACCCCCGGAAGGGTCACATGGACGCAGTGTACCAGATTCTGAGGTACTTGAAGGGAGCCCCCGGGAAGAGACTGATCTTTAGAAGAAATAATCATGTAGGCATTGAGGGCTATTGTGATTCTGACTGGGCTAGCTGTGCTGACGACAGGAGATCCACATCGGGATACTGCATATTTGTAGGAGGCAACTTGGTCTCTTGGAGGAGTAAGAAGCAGTCAGTAGTGGCCAGATCAACAGCTGAAGCAGAGTATAGAGCGATGGCCTTGGGAGTCACAGAACTATTGTGGTTGAAGAATATGCTGACGGAGCTAAAGCTGGACCAGGGAACAAAGATGAAGCTATGGTGTGACAACCAGTCAGCTATTAATATTGCCAACAATCCAGTGCAGCATGACAGGACCAAACATATTGAGATTGACAGATTCTTCATCAAAGAGAAACTGGATAAAGGAGAACTAGAGCTGGGCTATGTTCCAACCAAAGATCAGGTAGCAGACGGACTGACAAAGGGGCTTAGTTCTATCAACATGATGAGAGGATGTGACAAGATGGGCTTAGTGAATATCTTTCGCCCATCTTGAGGGGGAATGTTGATATATATATATAGTGTTATTGGGCTTTAGTCCCACATTGGCTAGAATGATAGGAGAGGAGGCTAGCCTCTCCTATATATATGTTGTTACTCCATTCAATAAAATCACTTCAAGTCTCAACAGAAATTAAAGCTTAGAAAATTGATAAAGAAGGGAGTAGGGATATATGGGAGTGGCAAGGTGGTGCAAATGGAACATTCTCGACCGGAGTTGTCTATGATCAGATCAGAGAACATCGACCAAAAGTGGAGTGGGCGGACGTTGTATGGCCAGGAGGCTCGGCTACAAAATTGAAGCTTTGTGCATATAAAGCCATTCGCAATCGCCTACTCACCAAAGATAGATTGGCGAACTTTGGCATCCAGTTACCAAATATTAACTACATGTTGTGTAGGAGTTCGACTAGCATAGAGATGAGAGATCATGTATTTTTCCACTGTCCTATTTCAGGGAGTATTTGGCAGAGTTATAGACGGTCGTTGGGCATCCCTAATCGCGGGCATCACTACCAGAATAAGTCATATTAGCGACGCCCAAAAATGTCGCTAAAATGGATAAGCTAAGTTCATTTTTTGACTTATTTAGCGACGTTTTTATTATTGTCGCAGAAAGCCTAGTCGCTAACAGGTAAAACGTCGCTAATCGTCGCTCTTACCGATGCTTACCGACGCACATGTACGTCGGTAATCCTGGAACATTTATCGACGTTCACCGACACACTGTCGGTAATATAGCGACGTTTATTATGTCGGTACACGTCGGTAAATCCTGGAACTTTTAGCGACATATTTAGAATACTTACCGACGTTTACCGATTCCGTAAACGAGGAAAAATCTTGGAACATTTAGCGTCGTTTAGCGACGTTCACTGACGCACAAATACATCGGTAGGTGTCGGTATACCTGCTGACTTCATATCTTATTGTATGTATCTTTTCGTATCATTTATCTATGTTAGAATATTGTAATTGAGTCTGTATCTTTTCGTATCATTTATCTATGTTAGAATATTGTTGACTCTGAGACTCTGACGCTAGTGGTGGCTCAGTGTATCGTGTCAGTGTACGAATATAATATAGTGTATCGTGTCATATTCCTGTCTGTGTCGTGTCTAAACTCAGATAGAATATAGGTTATGGTTTACCAGATATTGGGGTTTGTCGAGAGGAGGAGGAGGTCGACGTAGGTGGTTAAGGAGGAGGTCGGCGTAGGTGGTTGAGGAGGAGCTCGCGGAGGGGGGGTCGGTGGAGGAGGAGCCCAGAGAGGAGGAGGAGCTCGCGGTGGAGGAGGAGCCCGGAGGAGGAGGAGGAGCTCGCGGAGGGAGGGTCGGTGGATGAGGAGCCCGGAGTAGGAGGAGCTCGCGGTGGTGAGGGGGAGAGACGGTGGCCTCGAGGGGAGAGTGGCGGTCGAGGGGGAGGAGCAGTCGAGGGGGAGCGGCGGTTGAGGGAGGGAAAAAAATTTGGGCTGAAATTTTTGGATTTGGGATGGGGCTGGTCCCGTATATATTAAACAGTTAGCGATGTCGCTAAACGTCGCCAAAATATAAAAAAATGGCGACCCAATAAATATACGTCGCTGAACGTCGCTGATTACAAAATATAGCGACGTTCAGCGACTTCTCATCGACGTCACTTTCCAACAAATTAATTGTAGCCACTAAACGTAGCTCAACGTCGCTACTTTTTGCAATCAGTGACGTTTTGTGACATATAAAATGTACGTTGCCAATATCAAAAATATTAGCGACATCTTAACAAAGCGTCGCTAATTTGACTTATTTTGGTAGTGCATGAAGGAATCCATGACATATTTGAGGAGGTTTTGGAGATGAAGGCGTAGGGGACGGAGATCTATCGAAGAGCCAAAATCCGACTTCTCATCTCGATATGGCACGTGTGGAGGAAAAGAAACAGAAGAATCTTTGAGGGTAAGGCGTCTACTATAAACATCAAGGTGAATAGCCTTAGAGTACTATGTCAAATGTATAGAAGGCAAATAATATGAGTATGGAGAGGTTCACTTATGGAGAGTGATTGTATACGGATTCGGAGAGCAATCTCCTTTTTTTGCAATAAGAAGTACCATTTTCTTCAATATATATATATATATATATATATATATATATATATATATATATATATATATATATATATATATATATATATATATATATATACCAATTATATTATTAAAAAATTTGTTGAAATTTTCAATAGAGTATAGTATTGAATATATTTGTTATTAGTATCAAAATTAATTTTCGTAGAATTTCAGAGAATTTTGGAATTGCGCGCAAATTACAAATGATTTTTTTTCTGTAGAAAATTTTATGTATACATATTGTATATTAATATAGTGTATACGGTTATATTAATTTTTTTCTAAACATATGAATTTATGGAGAAATAAATAATTGTTATTGTTGTCTGAGAATACATGAGTTAGAGTTGTAATATTTTGAGGAGAAAATAATTTGAGAATATTCTGTTTTGAATTTTCAACTTCAAAAAAAAAAGGAATTTGAGAATGAATTAGAAATGGCCGAAATCTAATAAGAAAAGTATGTTTCATTGAAAAAAAATTCTTCCAAATATGTCCTTACCTTATTTTACTAATTAAAAATACTCATTAAATGTAATGAGGGCAGTTAGATAGTTACGTATAAATTTCTTTTAAGGAAATATAGTACTGGCTTGCTGTTCCTAAGTATATAAAAAGTTAATTAATATACAGTTAAAATACGTGCAACAAACATACATATATACTTAGTCAATGCTAATAACGGATTCGTTAACATACATATATACTCCGTCCATCCATCTCCTTCTCTCCGCCCACGTATCTCATCCTAACCCTCCCCTCAACTGCAATCGTTTTGTCCGCCGTCTTCGTCTCCACTCGTAACTTCCATGGCTTCCTATAAAGAAGTAGTAGAAAAGATGGCTTCCCTGTTCAGCATGCAAGGACCCGCTGAAGCGATATCATTAACGGCTAGAGAAAGTTCTATACCCCTTCATTGGGCTTCTACTTTGGCCGTTAAACCTTATTCTCAAAGGAGTTTTCAAAAATCTACTCTAGCATCTATTCTTGCCAAGATATGGAAAACGAAGGAGCCGGTGCACATCTCAGACCTCGATATCGAAACAGGGTCCTTTCTGGCAAGAGTAGACTCGCCCGATTAACGATGATCTTCTTGCAATCGAGAAGTGCGATCTAGGAAAACTACCGGAGGAATACAAATTCAACATGGCAGATCTTTGGGTTCAACTCCACAAGATACCCCCGAAGTTCTTAAACCGCAAGGCGATCACCAGGATCGCGGAGGCCATTGGATCCCCAAGGCGTATTTCTGATGCAGAAGAGATCCAATGGACTACTTTTGCTCGCATCAAAATTATCATTGACATCTCAAAACCATTGAAGAAAGTAGTCCCGATGATGATAGATGGGGGTGATATGAGCATGGTTGAAGCTAGATATGAACGGCTCCCTCGTTTGTGTACCTTCTGTGCTAGATTGGGTCATGCTTACGATTTCTGTTCGGAGCGTCGTAACTTCGAAACCCTCATAGGGGAAGACTGGACAGAAGAAGAGAAAGACAGACTTAAAGAACTCCTACGACCCAGAGTCAAGGAGATCGATTTCCGAGCAGAAGCCCTTAGAGTTTTCGTCCGTAGGGGTGTTTCTTCAGCTTCTGAGGATACAGCGAACATCAGCGAAGAGAAATCCCCTACTGAAGATCTTCTACCCAGGCGCAGAACCTCGTCCCCTCATTCATCCTACACTTCTAATCAATTGGTTAAATATACGCCGCCTCACAGAAGAAATACTAATGCTATGCCCTCTCACAATGATGTAGTGAGCGGCCATGAGTCTTCAGGTCCTGGCCTTGTGAACGAATCACAACTATCTAAAGAGTCTCAATATCGTCAGGGTGATGGTACTGATATAAGGATAGGCTCCGATGAGGATACTCGTAATACTCCTAGTTTTCGAGTGTTAACTCCGATCCCCATTATGCATATGATGGACGACCACTCCTATGTCACAAGGGATATGGCCCATATGATGTGGTCACGTCAACAAATGAAGGCTCACTACGAGTCCAGCTCAAAGAATACACATCAGAATGATATGGAAGGGGAGACCAATGAAGCTAGTAGCATAAGCTTTCAGCCATTGACATATATGGGATCAGGGGATCAAGACATGCTCCTTTGCAACCCAGCACAACCTATGGAGGATCATACTACGGATTGCCTTCTCCTTCAGCAAAGCCCTTTACTTCATGAGACCCCTTATGATTGTGTCCCTACAAAGCACAACTCTGGTGCCGTTTATCGACCGGCTCAACTCAGTAAACTCTCTTGGAAACGTCGAGCCCGTAAAGCTACATCTATGAAACCATCAGCATCACCCATCTCAAAGAAGTGCAGCGCGTCTCCTACACCGACGCGTACCAGCAACAAGAAATTTTGCTCCTCTTTCACTGATCAATCATCCACCGATAAGGTTGTGGCGGCTGACCTCAAACAGCCGCAAGGGCCATGTTAATCCTATCTTGGAACTGTCGAGGGGCGAGGAATGCCTCGACAGTCCAAACTCTGCGCTCATTCCTCTCCGCCACACGCCCATCCATCTTCTTCATCTCAGAAACCATCTTATCACCCTCATATTCAGAGCGTATCCTTCCTCTGTTAGGATATGCAAATTTCTTCCCTGTTCACCCAATCGGCCACGCAGGAGGCTTATGGCTTGGTTGGGACTCCACCATCACCGCGAAAGTTTCGTACCACTCACAGAATCTCATCCTCCTTTGTGTTGATGCCATGAATGTTCAATCAGCATGGAACCTCCTCTGCACATATGGGAACCCAAAGAAAAATGAGAGAATCAAACTCTGGAAACAGATTGCAGAAATGACTGAGAGCTTCGTCGTCCCGTGGTGCTGCATTGGTGATTTTAATGCTACGTTGTCGCCGGAGGAAAAGTAAGGAGGCAGCGGGTTTGATCACCGTGCAGCCAATGCGTTCAAGCAGATGATAGATCATTGTGGTTTGATAGATCTTGGGTGTGTCGGACCTGCATACACATGGTCCAACCGACGTGGGGTGAGACACCACATCAGAGAAAGGCTGGATAGAGCCATGGCTACTGCGCAATGGTGTTGTTCCTTCCCTAATACATCGGTATCCTCTCTCCCATGTATCAATAGTGATCATGCACCCATCCTCCTCAACACCTGTCAGAAGCAAACCAGGATAAAGCGTCTGTTACGTTTCGAATCGCACTGGATGTCAGACCACTCTTTCTCCGACTTGCTTAAACGTACTTGGCAAGAGACAAGCTCCCATGAGGATCCTTCATTGGGGCACAAACTGAGATTTACGCTCTCGACGATGCACAAATGGGGCCGCACAAAGTTTGGTAATATTAAAACCCGCCTTGCTGATATTTATAATCGCCTTAGTGTTATTCAATCTAAACAGGTCTCGGAGGAGTCGCTAGCTGAAGAGCGTATGTTAATTGTTGAAGCTAACGAATTACAAGCTATAGAAGAAGCCTACTGGCGGCAAAGATCCAGATGCCAATGGATCAGAGAAGGCGATAGCAACACGAAATACTTCCATACAAGAGCCACTTTGAGGAGAAGACGGAATGAAATCAGAGCGATCAAATGTTCCGATGGCAGATGGGTGTATGACCATGATACCATTGCAAACACACTTGTTAACCATTTCAAAGCCATTCTGTGTGTTGATGAATCCACGGCCATGGACCCAACTTTTCCTGTTTCAAACGAAGTCATTACAGAAGAAGAGAATTCCTATATCAGTTCCATCCCCGACCATGATAAGATCAAGACAACCATTCAAAGTATGGGTGCATTAAAGGCCCCAGGACCTGATGGCTTTCCAGCAATTGTTTATCAAAGATACTGGTCAGTACTCGGTGAGGACCTGACCCAAACGGTTCACAGTTTCTTCAAGGAGTCTAAACTTCCTCCAATGCTGAATCACACTCATGTTACTCTGATCCCAAAGAAGAACCACCCTACTTCGCCGACGGATTATCGGCCAATTGCTCTTTGCAATGTGGCGTACAAAGTTATTGCCAAAATCCTGACAAACAGAATCAAACCGGTGTTGTCCAGGCTTATTTCGCCCAACCAAAACGCTTTCATCCCAGGAAGACAAATAACAGATAACATTATCATCGCACAGGAAATTTTTCACAACATGAAATACCTACCAAGGAGGAAAAATTCGTATGCATTGAAATTAGATATGTCGAAGGCTTATGACCGACTCTCGTGGTCTTTCATCAAACAAGTTCTTCTTGGCATAGGTATTCGAGGGAGATCAAATGAACTGATTATGAATTGTATTGAATCACCTACTTACTCAGTTCTCTTAAATGGGTCACCGGAGGGTTTCATTAAACCTGTGAGAGGAGTTCGCCAGGGATGTCCGCTATCGCCATTCATTTATGTTCTATGCTCTGAAGTCCTCTCCAGTTTATTCAAAAAATATGAAAGGGACAACCTCTTCCAGGGTGTTCCACTTAACAGGTATGTACCTGCTGTCTCTCATTTGCTATTTGCCGATGATATCTTGATCTTTGGATATGCTACACTCGGATCATTAGAAGCAGTACGTAACATTCTCCATACATATTCGAAATGGTCGGGGCAATCAGTTAACTATGATAAATCCAACATTCATTTTAGCAACTTGGTTCCTGCAAATGACAGGGAGTTGTTAGCTTCCTCGATGCACTTATCCATTATGAAGGAGGGAGACACGTACCTGGGACAGAAGCTTATTATGTCGAATCACAGAGCCTGTTCTAATGACTCCATCATTGATAAATGCTCGGCTCGACTCAAAGGATGGAAGTCCAAGTTACTCTCTCATGCCGGTCGTACCACTCTCTTAAAAGCAACTCTGGGTTCCATACCTATTTATTACATGTCGACTAATTTGCTATCAAACAACTTGTGTAGCAAACTCACTAAACAGCAGAGGAGCTTTTGGTGGGGTCACGATACTGAAGAGAGGAAGATGCACTTTATCAGCTGGAGGAAAATTGTCGCTCCAACCAGAGAGGGCGGCCTGGACATCAGGAATGTACAATGGGTGAACTTCTCCTTGGTAGGGAAACTTCTATGGAGGTTCCTTGTGTACCCCGATCTACTTTGGGTACGGCTGCTCAATGGACTGTATCTCCAAGAGCGTTCCATATGGAGTGCCAAGAAGACGAGACGAGCGTCACCGACGTGGGCTAGTATGCTGGAACTTCGACATGTCATGAAGAACGGCATATGTTGGAGAATAAATGGAGGATGGATCAAGATACTTGATGAGCCATGGATCCCATCATTACCGGGTTTTCGAATTTCTGAGAGCAGGATTCCGAGAAATGGTCCCTTACTTGTGCGGGATCTCATATGTCCAGCTACTAACACCTGGAACACATCTCTGATTCAGAGCTTGTTTCATCCTTTGGAGGTGGCAGCAATCACTAGAATCCCGCTATCGGGAGATGGTGGACAGGATGAACTTCTCTGGACAAAAGCTAGTAATGGGAAGTTTACTCCCAAATCCCTCTATGAGGAGTTTAGAAGGCGAGAGCCCAGCGCGTCTCATGCGGATGTTAACAAAGAAACTTGGCACAAGCTCTGGAACTTGGGTAACGTGGCACCCAGAGTTCGCATTTTCATATGGCGGCTCCTCCAAAACTCGCTCCCTTTGCTCTCCGTACTTAGCAGATGTATTCCCAGTATTAATACAAATTGCCCGCTCTGCCTCATGCAGGATGAAGACGATAACCATCTATTCCTACAATGTCATTTGTCTAGAGCAGTCTGGTTCGCGAGTAGCATTGGCTTACGAGTTGACAGCTCCGCGGATATTAAATCCATCTTGAGTGATTGGTTGATGGACAAGGAATGTGAAGATGTGGCGAGGAGAGGAGCGTATATCCTATGGGCTATTTGGAAGGCGCGATGCAACTGTGTTTTTAATAACTCCCATCCGTCAGCTGAGAAGATTATCCATGAAGCAAATATCATGTACAATGACTATGGAGGTACTCCAAACCCTCAAATACAACATCTGGAAGAGATCAGTCATCTACGTATGCTTAATTCTTGGACGCCTCCTTCCATTGGATGCGTTAAAATTAACATTGACGGGGCAGTCTCATCATCTACTATTGCTGCCGCTGCCGTGGCTAGAGATGGGAGGGGTAAATGCATTGCAGCCAGATCGGAGGTATCGGAAGATATTACCACATTCGGAGCTGAACGGCCTCTTCTTTCGGAGATCCTTGCTGTTCGCCAGGGTGTTATATTAGCTAGTCAGATTCGAGCCGAGCGAATGACCATTGAGGGAGACTCATATATTGTGCAGAGGATTTTCAAAGGGGATGACGATCAGGTCCCGTGGAGACTCAGAGACCTGATCAGGAATATCCGCGAGCAGATTCGAGAGTTGAGGGTATCTGTGGATTTTGGTTTTACTCGTAGAGCTGGTAACATGGTAGCTCATGGTTTAGCTTCATTCTCTCTGAGCAATCTCATCGGCTGTGATGAGATGGGGACTCCACCTTGTATTGCTCAGTTAGTTGCTAACGAGGTAGTTGCCTCTGATGAATAAATACAATTTTTCTTTCAAAAAAAAAAAAAAAAAAAATTCTGCAGTCACGATATGGAAGCCGCCCTCCCTGGGGACTATCAAAGTAAATGTAGATGAAGCGGTATCATCGCACTCTCTAACTGCTGCGGCCATTGCCAGAGATGAGGAAGGGAATTTTGTGGTAGCCAAAGCTCGTCTATCATCGGCAGTACTCGTAGCCGAGGAGGATAAAAGCCTAGCTTTGGAACTAATAGCTATTCGAGTAGGCGTGCAGCTGGCCAAATCACTTGATGCCAGAGACATCACGATTGAGGGAGATTCACTCATCGCTCACGGTATAATCAAGGGAGAAAATGGCCTCATCCCGTGGAGATTATATAATTTAGTCCAAGCCATTCAAGAAGATATAGGCTGGACAGGAAAGAATATTGAATTCACATTCATCAGAAGGGAAGGCAACTAAGTAGCTCATCAAGTGGCTACTAGTATTCTGCAGAATGATTCGGTTGTTAATGACTATCATATGATCTCTCCTCCGAATTGAAAAAGAAGCTAGCATTCATGTTCCTTCTGAAATTTAGTTATGAATAAAAGCACAGCAGTTGACCCCAAAAAAAAAAAAAATCTGCAGTCAATTTTTTGCGCAACGTGTTTACTTAATAGATTAGAAGACCATATTTTGAGCAGCAATACTTGGTAGAAATCAACAAGGATGTGGATGGAAGCAAGTGGCGACTACAGGTGAACCACAGCCGCGCTACTACATCTTTTGTGCAATTGGGATCAGTGTGTGTGGGTACAAAGTCATATGTAGATTGAGTCAAATATTCTCTCCAATCCCACTTCAACGTCTTTCTTTCACATTGATATCCCACAGTGAACTCTACTCATAAGTTGAAAATTTTCATCCGCTCTATTAGGTGGGTTCTATTTTAAGGCTTCGATCTTTTCCGTTTCAACCGAATCGATATAGATAAATTGGAATTCTAATTATAAAAAATCGAAATCAAATCGAGATTAGCCGTAAAATCCAACCAATATAAATAATTTGGTTTTATTTGGTTGGACTATTTCTATTGATATCGAATCTAAATTGTAGCACGTGCAAGCAGGTTCCAGACAATCTCTTAGGTCACTTATTATGTTGTCCCTACCATTAGTTTTGATCAAACTTCTTTCATGCTTTCCAACTCAATTGATTTTCGTCCAAATGTTACAAGTCATATCCCTCGTACCTATCTTTCTTTTTTTGTCCGACTCTCCAACCGCCGAACAAGGGCCGATCATCCAACTATGCACTTTTCTTTTGAGAACCAATATTTTTGAAGATCAATGTAATTCCTTAATTTGTATGGAAAAAAAATGGAAATGGATATCCTTTTCATTTTCCATTTTCAATGTATTATAATTAATTTGAGCAATAAGTGCCGTTATGTTTTTGTACATTATGTGAACTGTGATGTTCTTCATTTGCAAATGGAGTTCAATTCTAAAAATAATTAACGAGATTCTCAATTCATTATGGTTTTATACATTATGTGAAATTTGATGTCCTGCATTTGGAAATGGAGTTCAATTCTAAAAAATTAACAAGATTCTCAATTCATAAAGAGAAGAGTGAAGTTAATCCAAATTTTATATACAAAGAAATTACGTTCAGTTCTTAATTCATAGAGTACATGATTAAAACTTATTTAATTCTCATTAGATATACATGAATAAATTTCATTCGATTCTCGGTGCATGAGTACATTATAATAAAAAATTGTTCACACAACCCTAAATGATTTTCATGTACAATATGTAAAAAAAAAAAAAAAAAAATCATTAAGAAGAATCGATGAGTAGATTGAGAACAATTTTCCATTAGAAAATTCCAAAGACAATTCTCCTTCTTTTTAGACCAATATTCTATGAACATTTCTCCTCTTAGGTTGGACCATTACAGGGAATACTTGTCCATTGTGTATAACAAGTTAAGCCCAAATTTCAGAAAAATATAAGTTTTCTTATATTCATGTCATTATTGTGCTCCACTTTCTGTCTCTTGTCCATTTTGTAATCTTACGTTTATTTCACAGCCATTTTATTTATTTATTTCAAATGTGGACGAAGGTGGATTGAACTATATTTGAAAAAGAGGATTAAGAGAGAGGCAAGAAAAAAATGGTAGGTTCCCGACCTAGCGTTGAGGCTCCAGCTCCAATTCGAGGTGGATTCGTCATTAGCAACAAGAGAACAGCTCAAATTGGTAAAGGAATTAAAGCAAATAGAACAAATGCAAGGGAAAGGTTGATTTTATTGAATAAAGCTGCGAAAATAGGAATAGGTAAAAAGCATATGCAGAAATGAAAATGGCAGGTAAAACTCAGTACGAATTCTCCATACCTTTCCTTCAGTGCTCGTCCTCTTATATATTGAGGATTACATAAAGGTGCCCCAGCTGTATGCTGACGTAGCTATCCTTAGCTGTCTACTGGTACTATTCTAACTACCTTTATTTGAATGAAAGCAAAGGGCGGGAAATAAAGTGGGAATTGGACTGTAGCACTCCACTTCACTGTGCATCACTGGTGGCTCATTTGGGGCTCATAACAATGAGCCCTCCCCCTTAAATTGACCTTGTCTCAAGGTCAAAGTAGGGGTAGTCTCGAATAAACTCCTCGCAGGGAAGACTCTAAGGTCCCTTCTTTCCATTGGACTTTGAGATCAACTGCTGCCTTGCCATGCCTTTGTGTCAGTCTCCTCTCAACAATTAGATCAGGTTCCAGTATAGCTTCTTCATTGTAGAGGGGTACCCCGGTTTGTACTTGAGCATGTCTGCTGATGTGCTCCTTCAACTGAGATACATGGAAAACAGGATGGATCTGTGCATCAGGAGGTAAATCCAACTTGTAAGCTACACTGCCCACTCTTGATAGAACCAAGTATGGTCCATAGTATCTGGGAGACAATTTCTGGGGCCTTCTTTGAGCTAGGGAGATCTGTCTGTATGGCTGCACCTTTAAAATACCCAGTCCCCTTCTTCAAACACTCTCTCAGTCCTCTTCATGTCAGCAAATTTTTTCATTCTGTCTTGAGTCACGATCAAGTTGTCCCTCAATATTTGGAGTGCATTATCTCTTTGAAACACCAAGTCTGCTACCTCCATGTCTTGTGCAGTATCAGAGACATAGGTAAGGAGGTTGGGTGGGGATCTGCCATATACCACTTCAAAAGGGGTTACCTTGGTGGAAGAATGCCAATTGGTATGGAACCAATACTCTGCCCAGGAGATGAATTTGCTCTACTGTTTGGGTTTGTGATTGCAAAAACACCTCAAGTAGCTCTCCACACTTCGGTTGGTGACCTCTGTCTGCCCATCAGACTGTGGGTGATAGGTTGTACTGTAGTGTAACTCAGTCCCCTATAACTTGAAAAGCTCCTTCCAAAACTGGCTGGTAAAGATAGGATCCATGTCTGACACTATAGTCTTGGGCATGCCATGTAGTTTGCAAATTCCCTCCATGAAGACTTGTGCTGGTAGGAGTGGAATTTGATAATCAAAGCCTCTCGGGGGAGGAAGTCCTTTGGGTTCTTCAAAAAGCCTGTTGTACCTTCCTAGCAATTCCTTCACTGCTGGTTGAAGAGCCTCCTCAGATTGTTCCTCTGATGTCAAAGAGCATACTTGAATGATAAAGATTTGAGAGCTCTGTCTCAAGTCCTTGGCTTCTGGCTCCAATAGATTCACCTTGTCTGCCTGCAGGCCTTTAAAGAGATACTCCCTGCCCTTGTGCACAAACCTCATAGTGAGTTCTTTGAAGTTCCAGTTGATGTCTCCTAAGGTGCTCAGCCAGTTGGCTTCCAAAATAATTTGGCAACCTGTAAGTAGCAGATAGAGAAGGTCAGCTACAATCCTTTCTCCTTGGCAGTGGATGGTCACCCCCTTGCTTATCCCTTGACTTAGCAACTTCTCCCCATCGGCCACCATTACTTCAAAAGGACCGTCCTCTCCTTTAGGTAACCCCATTCTTCCACAGTAGTGACTATCAATGAAGCTGTGGGTTGAGCCTGAGTCAATTAGGATTGTGACAGGCTTGTTATTGAGTGTCCCCTTCAATTTCATTGTCGAGTTATGAGTGATTCCTGACAGTGCTTGCAAGGAGATTGCAAAGGATTCTAGTGACTCCTTCTGGTTGGTGCCCTCTTCTAGCCCTTCCACTCCTTCTTTTGGTGGCTCTTCATTTGCAATGAGCATGTATAACTTCTTCTCCTTACACTTGTGACCCTTCTGCCATTTAATTTGTCATCACACATAAAGCATAGACCCAGATTCTTTCTCCTGACAATTTCGCTTGGTGATATGGATAGGGGTGTCTTGTGTGGAGTGGGTGGTTCACTAATTTCATTTGTCTTGGGTTTTTCTTGAGTGGATGGAGAATTTGAGGAAGGAACCTGAGCTTTCATGGGGTAAGTGTTTGATTTAAAAATCTTCTTCATAGCTACAAATTTGGCTTCATAAAGTCTAGCCAATTGCATGGTAGAGGAAAGAGAAGTAGGTTTGGCAATTTGTACCTCAAACCTAATTTCCTCTCTTAATCCCCCCATATAATGACTAATCAAGCAGCTTTCATTGGTTCCTTGCACCCTCTTGGAAATTTTCTGGAACTGTGCATCATACTCCTGTACAGTTCCCTCCTGTTTGAGGAGCTTCACATCTATCACATGGTTGGTGAATTGAGAAGGGCCATATTCCATCCTGATGGTATGTCCAAACTCTTCCCAACTCAGCTGTCCACCCCTAACCTTCATCAGCCAGTCAAACCAATAAGCAGCAGTACCAGCCATCTGTACAGAGCATACTCTTACTCTATCTCTATCAGGAACCTCATAATAGTTGAAGTAGTTGGTAGCTCTGAGAAGCCATTTCTCCACGTCTGACAGGCCATCAAACTCAGGTAATTTGAGCCTTAATGTGGGAGGCCCCCATCCTGTGTTCTGCTGATTAACCCCTGCTGTTGTCCAAGCATTTCATGGAGGAGGATTGATCGTTGGAGTGTTAAGGTTGGGTGCATAAGTAGGATTGCCTAGAGGAAGATGATGAGGCCTCACAGTTGCTCTAGGACTGGTATTCTGGATACTAGTACCCCCATGTGGAAAGCTCACAGATGGAATGGGTTGGAAAACATTTGGTGGTGGAGGAGGCAAATTTCCTTAGGTATAGGAAGTTTGATTAAGGTTTAAGGACTGGATCTGTTGGGGGCTGATTAATAACTCCAGTATTGGCAGGTAACTCAAGCTCCTTCTTAGATCTAGCTAACTCCTCAAAAACTCTATCAAATTTATTATTGATTTTATCAAATCTTTCATCAACTTTCAAACTGAGTTGGAGAAGCTTACTCTCCATGTCTTGGAATCGAAGCTCAGTGGTCGAACCAGCTCCTCCCGGCGGAGATCCATGGCGAGATCCATAGCAGCTCGACTCCTCTCCGGTCTCGATGGCCAGATCTTGCTCTGATACCACGTTGGTAGGTTCCCAACCTATCATTGAGGCTCCAGCTCCAATTTGAGGTGGATTCATCATTAGCAACAAGAGAACAGCTCAAATTGGTAAAGGAATTAAAGCAAACAGAACAAATGCAAGGGAAAGGTTGATTTTATTGAATAAAGCTGCGAAAATAGGAATAGGTAAAAAGCATATGCAGAAATGAAAATGGCAGGTAAAACTCAGTACGAATTCTCCATACCTTTCCTTCAGTGCTCGTCCTCTTATATATTGAGGATTACATAAAGGTGCCCCAGCTGTATGCTGACGTGGCTATTGTCTACTGGTACTATTCTAGCTACCTTTATTTGAATGAAAGCAAAAGGCGGGAAATAAAGTGGGAATTGGACTGTAGCACTCCACTTCAATGTGCATCACTTGTGGCTCATAACAAAAAAGGAGTCGGGATTAAGAGTAGGGGAGAAGGAGGAGCGGGAGGTGCCGAAGGAGGTGAGGGCCTGAAAAATCTTCTGGACGACGAGGTCAGATTTGTCGATGTCGGTAAAAAAGACGGTGTCAGAGGCGGAGAGGAGCTGACGTTAGCGAAGGAGAGGACGTCGCAGAGGGTGAGAGAATGGAAGGAGGCGGAGCTCCTCCAGATGCATCTTTTGAGAGGGAAGTGGACAAAAGGTAGAGGAAACGAAGAGGAGGTGGAGGTGGAGGTGGAGGTGGAGGTGATTAGAAAAACTTGGCCGCTTACAAAATACCATCTATCCAAATGTTCAAAGTCGAATCTTCATACAAGAACTAATATAAAACTCAAGGGTGAAATTAGAAATTTGAGCTTGGGTTAGCTTGAGTATGATATGGTAGGCTAGATTTGGACTGACATATATGAAAAGATAAAAAATATTGAAAAAAAAAAGAATTTATTTTGTTTGAGGTGGTCTGGAGCCCACCCCAGCTCCTATGTAATTCCGTCTCTAATAAAACTAAAATGCGCATATAAATACTTTCACAACTTTTTTACTTTCATGAACCGAACCTAAGATTCAACAAAAAAAAATCTTGGAGGAACTCATGAGTTCCTAATCTTTAAAACTCGTCTATCAAGAGCCGTTGGATTACATGCATTTCGTTCTTTATTTTTTTTAAGGACCTAAACAGAAAAAGTCAGTAGTCTAACTAGAAAAATTCGTCCACGTGTGATCATCGTATTAGAGATTCTTATTTGAGTTTGTGTAGTTGTCCCCTTTAGGAATATTTAGTAATATGGTCCGACATAATAGTTAAAATTAGGGGTTTGAGTCTCGAAAATATCGGACGTTAGTATTTGGGTTTTAAAATCACTGTTCACTAGCCTACGTGAATAGTAATTTTAAGATCCAAATACTAACAATGGACATTTTGAAGTTCCAAACCCTACTAATATCAACTATCACGTGAGACTCTATTGGCTACTACTAAGAGCATCATTAGTAGTTGGGACTCTCCAATGCAATTTGGAGCCAAAAATTTCGAAAAAAATAGTAAATGTATAATGAGTTGGATTTGTATGAGAATAGTATGAAATGATAAAGTGAGCTCCGGTTCCAAAATTTGTGTGGTAAAAAATTAATGTAGGAAAAAAATAATGTAAAAATCTAGAATTTAGAAAATTGGACTCCAATTGGGACTTACTATTATACGAAATGAGTTCCTACAATCTAGAACGTAGAAATTGGGAGGCTTAACCTATAGCTCGGATGGGATCCAAAATTTAGAAATTGAAATTAGGATGAGATTTACTATTTTACAAAATGAGCTCCTATATTTTGAATCTAGAATCTAGAATGTGTGATGGGCCTTACTAAGAGCATCCACAGTGGCAACACTCCAAACCATGCTCCAAATTACTTCAAACCATACTATAAAAATTAATTTTGAAGTATTTTTTTCATGTTGGTACACAATGGTATACTCCAAATAAGCACTCCAAATTGACAAGTGGCAACATCCCATCTATTTTTTTCTTATTTTTCCTTCATAATTGACAAGTGGCAACACTCCAACAAAAAGAATGAAGGAGAAAGGTAAATATGGTGGGCCCAAAGTAACTATAGCTCCACTAGTGGACTCTCCAAATTTGGAGAGTCCTTTGGCTTTTTACTCTTTTTCAAGTGTGGACAAGAGTCCATTGTAGCCCTTAAGTGCTACAAATTTTGGCCAAAGGTCAAATATAGCACTTGAAAAGAGTCCCACTGCGGATGCTCTAATGATGTCTAAAATCTAATTAACCCTTCTCTTTCTTTAATGGCCCATGAAAAAACACAGCTTATATTGGGTTGAGTTCTGAAATCTATACCCAAACCCGAATTCATTGTTTCGGGTCGGTTTGGCGGGTTTGTAGGATTCCATTTTCATCCCCAAACCCGTTGCTTGATTCATGGTCTTTATATTTTCAATTCACCAAAACAAGAGGTAGAAACCCTTTCTTCCCCTTCTCTCTCTCTTCGGCGACGATGCTTTCCGGCGACATTCCCCCAAATCAAACCATCTACATCAAAAATCTCAACGAGAAAGTCAAAAAAGAAGGTTCCTTTTTTTAGTCCCCTCTCTTTTGTTCGCTATTTCACTATTCTTTATTGTGAAATTAGGGTTAGGGTTAGGGTTTATTCATTGTAACCCTAATATTTGCAGATTCGATGACGCTGTTGGCTTGATGGACTAGTTTGTAGTAAATTTGGTGTTTGTTCCATTTCCTCACCGAGAATGCGAGTGATATCTCTGTTTTGGTAGGGTTCTCGAGGGAAGCGGTTGAGGAAATTGCCGTTTAAAGGAGAAAATCCTTGGTTTCGTAGCTTATAATGTCTTTCTAATTAGTTCAAGTACAAAAAGAAGTGTTTACGATTTTTTTTTTCTTCCGAAAATTAATAGTTCTAATTAATGAGCCAAATGTAACTTATGAATGTGGAAACTCAACGATCCCCAAAGAGACAAAAGGATATTTTCTGAGACGAAACCACAACTATCATGCTGATGTAGCGATTGACTAATGCAGAGAATATTACTGAAAATAACTAGAGAACATGTGTCGCGGAAACCACCTAGAGAGATCACTTACTCACTACTGGACAAGGTTTAGACGATCTGGTAAAGCTTGTAGTTTTACGGCAGAAAGCAACACAAGAAAAACCACGAGAGACATTATAAAGATACCTAGAGAGAAATAGAAAAGCCGAAGTACAAAAGGTGATCCATCTTCCTTTCCTCTCTTGTTATTTGCTGCTTTCCATAAAAGTACAACACGCACGCACGCACGCACAGTGGAGGAACACAAAACCCTAAATCCTCTCCTTATATAATAAAGCAATAACAACTGTACTAAGCAATGTTCTAAATGGCGGTCGAGGCGGCCGCCTAGGTGCTAGGCGGCCGCTCTCGGCTCTCCTCACCGCTTTTGCCGTTGGCGGTGGAGTAGGCGGCCAGCGGAGGTTTGACGACGTAGACGAAGGTGAGGCGGTAGGCGGGCGCCTAGGCGGAGCACTACCTTATTAGATATTTTGTCAAAACAGTTTCACAAGCATTATGAACCTATGATTCACTTTTACAAGATTGAGACTTCGTACATCTTTGTTCTACAACTAAAACACCCTTAAAATATTCATAATATGCAAAAAATAGTGGTAAAATAGTTAAAAGCCCAAAATGTATGAAGCGCCTAGGCGGTAGGCCCCTCTTTGCCGTGCATCCGCCTACCGTCGTTTAGAACCTTGGTATAATTTAATTGGATGGGTATAATTTAATTGGATTTCTGGGAACTTCCATATAATTCGTATTTGGTTTGGACTTCCAAACAAGTCCATAACCAATCTTGATATCCCAAACAATTCCACTTACCAGTTATTATGATCATCATAGACATGGTGTTATAAGATTATCCACCATTTGATGAAATTAGTATTCTTATATTTGCATATACAACCCATGTATCGTTTTTTCACTGGTTATTTGCAGAATTTTCGGCTGACATATTGGTTTCAGTGACCAGCTATTATACTGAAGATAGCAGCCACTAAGAAAAGTGGTTGAAATGTCAACTTTGTATAAACTTGAAACGTTGGTATCGTGTCTAGTTTACTGTCTGTTGGCACTCTTCTATGTCTAGGTTATCTTTTCACATAAATGATGATTCACTTTCTTGTGTCTAAGCTTTATAGTCTATGTCGTGAGGAGTGATACTTATGTTTCCTGATGGTATGAAATTTTGCCAGAGTTGAAGAGATCGCTTTATGCTCTATTCTCCCAGTATGGAAGAATTATTGATGTGGTGGCCCTGAAGACGGCCAAACTCCGAGGCCAAGCTTGGGTGGTATTTAGTGAAGTTACAGCTGCCAGTACTGCTGTTCGACAGATGCAAAGCTTTCCATTCTATGATAAACCAATGGTGGGTCACCACACATTTTTTTGCTTTTTTCAAGTGTCATATATTTGCAACCAACTATAAGTGCAATGATTCTGTACCTGTTTTGTTACTGCTGTTATCCGTAGAAAGCATGTTTAGGTATGCTTTTAACAATTTGTTGGTGTTAATTAACACTTCCTGGTTTATAAAGAGTGCATTCCATAGTTCATTATAAAGCTGGTTTGTCCTGCAGTTGGGTGATTATAACCCTCAACACCTAGATCAACTCCTAGTGATGAGTAACCACATTCATGTGTGACTAAATCCTACATATGTGGCATATAATAATGGGGAGGACATTATAATGAAAAGATTGCAGATAAGTTATTGTATTATCAGAGTTCATCTTATATTTTTGATCTTTGTTAGGGATGTGATCAATATTATTGGGGTCACCCCTCCTACTCGTCCCACACACCCCAAGAGCTACCTTACAGTACTAGAACCATTTATTGTTTTCCGTTCCTCCATTTTCTTTATACTTTTGTAGTCTTTACGTGTATGTAAACTATGTAACTTTGGCTATACAACGATATAATCTCCCCGATTTACTTGTTGCAGAGAATACAATACGCCAAAACCAAGTCAGACTGTGTTGCAAAAGAAGATGGCACTTATGCTCCAAAAGAAAAGAAGAAGAAACAGGAGGATAAAGGTAGTTTTAGTTGGCCTTGTCTTCTTCTTTCGTGCCTTCTTATCCTATGTGATTGTGCTATAATTGTGTTTGTTACTATTACCCTCCAAAACTTAGTCATATACTTGTTTCCCTTGATTTGCCGACGTAAAATCCGGTCATCATTAACTTAGTTGAAAATAGGTAGTAGTCTTATATCCCAGTCGCTTTAAATTTTGTTGTATCATGTGGTTTATTTTTCCTCGTCTTTTTTTTGCAGGTTTTATATTTTATATTTTATATTTTATATGTTAAATTTCTGCATGACTAAAAATAGGTAGGTCTACTAACCTGCCAACTAGCATTCTTGGTTTTATGTGAATGCCCTCTTGGTCATGGCTACCTTGCCTTGGAATTTGCCATGGCTCCGAGAACTGATAATAGTTCATAAAAATATGTTATATCTTTTATGGGTTTTTTTAATGGTCCATAACCTACTCAATTTAGCTGGGATAAGGCTTAGATGACGATGTTGAGTTTTTTAAGGTAATATCTTCTCAAGATATCAAAACACTGCTAGTAAATTCACATTTGTGGCATGCTGATCTGTTAGGATTTGGCATGACACGATTGGAATCAAGCATCACAGCCATTAAAACAGAAGAATTGACTGCTACCTCAAAGCTTGCAGAAGCTTATATAATGTTCTAGAAATCGGCCTAGGCGGCCGCCTAGGTGGCAAGTGCCCACCCAATGCCCGCCTAGTGCCCCCGACGCCCGACTATGCATGTTTTTGGGTTTTATGGACAATTGCTGCAATTTTCAGCATGATTTT
Organism: Iris pallida; assembly: GCA_029216955.1. Classification (NCBI taxonomy): domain Eukaryota; kingdom Viridiplantae; phylum Streptophyta; class Magnoliopsida; order Asparagales; family Iridaceae; genus Iris; species Iris pallida. The sequence goes on along the minus strand of JANAVB010016999.1, from coordinate 4,862,261 downwards.
TGTTTTTTTTTGGAGCCGCCGAGGCGGGCTTAGGCGCTAGGTGCCCGATGCCCGCCCGACTAGTGCCTAGCAACTTTTACAAGCTTGACGTATACAACTTGAATCATATGTATAGGTGACTTCTCGCAGACTTTGCATGCATTCACCCACAAAACTAACAATGATACTTCACTATGGTATCTTAATTACTTATGTGATCTTGCTTTAAAGAATCAACAAACCTTTTCTTTTAATTTTTTGATGAATCATTATATATCTTTTATATTTGTTTTATTTGAAACGTCAAGATTATATGATAGACAAATTGCATTATCGACAACCTGGAGCCGTTTGATACAATTAATTGCCACACTTGGAGCCTTAAAATATTTAGATAATAGAGTGAATGTGGCTGTTGATCACATTTATAAGTTAGAAATAATGCCAACACACTAATCTATGATGCAGTTTTAGGTTTCTTCCATCTCATGCACTTAGCTACTTTAGCAATTTGAAAGGTTTATATTTGATACCTTCATTAGTATCGGTGAACAGTTTTTTTTTTTTTTTTCCGGGAGGAGCGAAAGTATACTAACTTAAAACTTAAGGAGACATTATATAGAAGTTATGTGAAAAATTATAAATCAATCATTATGTGGCTAGCAAATGTAAAAGGGGGGGGGGGGGGGGGGGGGGGGGGGGGGATTATATAGAATTCAGAAAAATAAAATAAAATAAAAGATGGTATCAATTTCAAGTGGACATTGTATATCTAGAAAATAAAAGGATATACATAAACCATATTGTTGCTAACAAGTTTTGAATTCAAGACCTCGAGTATGAAGCTTATCACTTAACCAAGTGAGCCACCATTTGGTTGTTGAATATTGAAAAGCGAGTTAAATTCTCCCCCTTGGCCTTTGGCAGCTCTGACCTTATTCTTTAGCAATCTGTTACTTGACCTTCTTGAGCTGTTTTTTTTGGCTGTTGGATAATTTCATTGAAGCTTACTGTCACCAAAACTATCCAAATGGCCCTCCCAACGTTCTCTGCACAAACAAAAAGACCCTCGCGAAGGATATGCAATCATGTTACAGGATGTGGCTTTAGAAGTAATGGGTGCTTTTCTATTAGGCATAAAATGTCTGAGAATTTGTTAGAGGACAGAATCAGTCCAAAGTATTCAAAAACTTTGCCTCGTCATTTTGGTTTGCTAGGTGAATGCTTATGCAGATTTTTTCCTTTATAATTCAATACTTAACCCTGATGAAAACTTCTTACTAAATTTCTTTTAAATTGATTGCTTAACACCATTGTACTTGAACTGTCAATGTATTTTTTTTTTTGATTAATGACGAGTTGCTACCATCTTTTACTCTATACTGTAGTGTGATTGTGCTATACTTTCCCAACACAAGTAGACCTTGAAAGTGACAATTGTTCTTGTTGGTTTCTTGTTCATGCAACTGCTCGTTCTAATGTGCTTGGTAGTAATATTTTGCTTTTCGTTTCAGCTGCTGATAAAAGACGCAAGACCGAGGAGGCACAACAATCTGGTCCTGCTAATGGTTCAAATGCTCATAGTAATGGAGGGCCTTCTGTAAGTTCTCTTGTTGATGTGTGGAAATTGGCGACTTTTTATGTGACAAAGGTTGCATGTGTTTGAAATGTCCTTTTGAATTGTGATTAAATATAACAATGTTGCAAGGTTAGCTTTTGTTAAGATGGAAACAGAAAAAGGCTTAATTGCAAGTTGACACCCTCAACTATTTCATTTTTTTAACTTAATACACTAAACTTTTTTACTCGACAACTTGATACCATTAACAATTTCATATTTTCAATTTGATATCCAAAATTTTAAAAATTACAAAACTACCCCTCCCTTCTCATCCCAAACCCCCCTACCCCCGTCCCCTTCACACCTCCCCCCTCCGACCACCCCCGTGCCTTCCAAACCTCACCCCCAACCCCCCCCCCCCCCCCCCCCCCCAATGCCGGGGGGGAGGGGTGGCCGGAAGGGGGCGCTGAAGAGGAGGGAGGGGGGCTGTGGTGGAGACACGGGTATTTTTGTCCCATTTTTTTTAGGGTATCAAGTTGTTAAAAAAGTTTAGGGTATAAAGTTAAAAAACTGAAATAGTTGAAGGTATCAAGTTGCAATTAAGCCAAAGAAAAATAATATTAGAAGGTCACCTTTTTTGTGGCCTTTGCTGCACCAGTGGATGATCTTTCTTGCTTCTTATGCTCAAGCTTCTGATTTCATGATACTTGTTTGTTGCCAAATCGAGTATATTTGGCTACTTAAGTTTCATATTTATGTTTATCAGGCCTTTTTTTGCACTCCTTAATTGCATTTTTCAAAATGTTTATACAAAGCCTCTCTTGGGCGGATGTGTTACTTAATGTGTATAATATGCTGACTGATTTTTTGCTACAGGCTTCTCAAGCATCACGTGAAGGAAAGCCTGGTTCACGGGAGGAAACTGCTCCAAACAGTATTCTTTTCATTCAAAATTTGCCATACGAGACTACAAGCATGATGCTGCAAATCCTTTTCCAGCAGTATCCTGGATTCAAGGAAGTTCGGATGATCGAAGCAAAGCCAGGTATTGCCTTTGTGGAGTTTGGAGATGATATGCAGGCATCCATTGCCATGCAAGCGCTTCAGGGTTTCAAGATCACTCCTCAAAACCCCATGGCTATTACCTATGCAAAGAAATGATGAGTACTTAATTCTCTTTATCTATGTTGCCAATGGAACAATTACTTGTAATACTAAGTATATGTTGCTGTTAAAGGTATGGTTCTCCAGTTTTTTTCCTCCTGCAGCACATGTTTGTCCTTGTATGTTTGACTGTTGACTACAAAACTTATAATTCAAGTCTTTAGTAGCACATTTTTGTTGTGTGATGTTCAACAGTAGGGATGTTGACATGAATTGCCAACTTTCTTGTTATTCGCCATCTTGTAAATTTAGTGTCATATCTTTTGAAGTTGTACATCGTGACCAAGTGCTAGCAAGAGGGGAACATGGTTATATTAGCAGGATGTAGTATAACACATGAGAATTTGTACTTAGTTCTTGTAAAATGCTGTGCTATGTGCCTGGTCATTGATAGCTGTTTGCTTCATTTGTTTCATGGAAATTGATTTTCATACTGCAGATCTATCAAAAATAAACTGGGCTCTCTCTAATTTGTACTTTATCCCATATTTAACTGTTCAGTCTGTTAATCAGATCAAAAAATAAGCACGGTATCATCTCATATTGTGTTCAGAGTACTCATGTTCATGATTTCGACAAGCAAGTCTTTACCAATCGAAGTGACTTTGGACGCAGCGTTTCTTATCAGTTAATAATTAGGTATATATCTTGTGTTGCCAAAGCTTTTGCTTCACATCGATTTTTAGATGAAATTTGATTTAGTATCAATTATGCCTCCCCCTGCCTTTTTTATTGTCTACCAACACTTCTTGCTTCATTCAAAAATGATTGTGTCAGCTTGCTTTCTATATCGCAACCTGCTCACCTGATTTACCACAATTTTTTCCATTATAATTTATATAATTTTGTTTGGTTATTTCTACTGAAATATAGTTTGAGAAGGAGAAAAGAAGGGAATGGTGTATGTGTTATCCATTTCTAGAACTTCTCATAAATTAAAATTTGGGCATCATCCGAGCAAGTTGCGGTAATGATCACCATAGTTTGCGTCAGCCAGTGTTGAAAAAAATATATTTATTTCTTCAAATGGTCAATTTAGCTTCTCTTGATTTATTCTAAATATCAGAATGACTGAAGGTGTAACTAATCAAGTATATAGTTGGGGCTACCCCATTGGAATAAGTTATGAGTTAAGTTGTTTATTGTTACTACTAATTGGTGCGTTCCTTTTATCTAATTCTGCTTTTACAGTAAACTCATAAGGAATTAATATAGGCCTTTCCTCCTGTACAATATACTATACTCATCTGATGAGCAAGTTGAGGATTCTATTTTTTGTTCATCCGAAAAATTGAAACTTGCATTCTTACAGTTGATTACTGTAAAGTATACTACAAGTTGTTTCAAACTTATTTCTTGTTCTTCAGTGTTTTATTTCGGACATGTCTGTGCTGCAAGCCTGCAAGTATAATTTAACTACGTCCATCAATGTTTCTTATTGAATAAAGTGGCTTCAGGCTTGTCAAACAAGTTTGAAATTGCCACACCCACATAAGAATTACTACTATGTAAGCTTGTATAATATGTTAATGTGTCTCGACATTTCATACATTTCGTTTGCTTGATAAAAGTTGCTTCGACTTTGGTAGTACACATCAATAATTTGACATTTTGTACGAAGTGTTGATCCTAACCAGCACCTCTAAACCGTTTGTATTGGATTTTCCTCAACTCGCTGCCTCACTATACACCTAAATGCTTAGATGTTCGACAGTATCTTCTTTTTCCTACTTTTGTCACTTCTAGCTTTTCATTTTTCTTTGTTTTGATGATTTAAGTTCATCAGTGACTTGAAATTTTTTTTGAACAACCGACCCGAGGCTTTGTATCATCGATCATGCATTCTTTGATTGTAAGATGTTGGCCGAGTTGTGTTAGGTTGTTATGGATGGTCCACCAGGTCCACCATGACCGGTAGCCATGATACGATCATCGACATTATATCTCCCGAAAGAGGAGTATTGGAGAAGTTACAAAGGCTTGAAGGCAAAGGCTGAATCATGTTACGCATCCCATTTCAAGAAGGAAAATAGATTGTATTCCTAATTACGTGGTTCCTTCTTACTTTGTTATTGCGTGTAATTATGATGTCTTTTGCAAAGTTGCAGGTTGTTGTGAGTTCAAAGTTAGCATCGGATGACTAATCATATGACTATTGAGCGATGCAGATACTCTGGAGGAACTATATTATATACTTTGTTTTAGATTCATGATATTGATTTAGGGAAATGCTAAAATTACAAACTCCTGGGACCATGTTAGCAAGGGGTTGAGTGGGTTGTAAGAAGGTTGTAAGAATTTGGTAGTAAATTTAGCATTATTGACTTAGAAATTGATACAAACTGTATAGTTTGTGTTTGTGTATTGTTGTTAAATTTGTTTTTTTTTTTTTTTTTTTTCCTTTCTTTTTTGTTGTACTGATTGTCTGATATTAGCTGGCTTGGATTGAGAAAGGAATTGAGATGGTGGGAAGCCACATCCATTTATAAATGTAGGGACCTAGACCGGCTGTTGCCAAGTCCAGCACAACACTGATGGATTCATTTTGATTTTGGAACTTTAATTTATAGCAGTTTACAGGTTGACTGACTGATATATGTTGAGACTCATCAACAGACCATCAATGTGCCATGTCTTCACCTGCTAACCGCTAGAACCATGAGGCATATTATGTTGTTCCTGAAACAGATCTTAGACGGAAGAACGTAAGTAGACATAGTGATTCTACAAACGAATTTGCCCACACACTATGTATATGAGGAACTTCAGAGAATTCAGAACAAAATAATTTGCTTCTCTAAAGATCCTGCAGCCTCTTAGAAGAAGACGGAGGAAGAAGAAGATGCAACTATGCTGGGGTGATGAAGATTACCGTTGCTCAAAGCAAGATTCGTCCTACTGCGATCTGCTCCCAGGAACCAACAAGTTCGAACAAAAGAACTTTTGGAACGCTCACTGTCACCTCCTGATTAAACTCGCAGAACCCCTTAGACTCCAATGACAACGACCTCTCAACTCTCTTCGTCTCTCTTTTCTGAGTAAGTCGTCAAATAAGACACAAAGATAATATTTATAGAGTTGGGCAGAAATTCTAACTCTAATCCTGACCGTACACTGACTGGAAAAATATAGGAACGAATCATGAAAAAAATTAACTGAATCAAATTCCACAAAAATCGGATATGTAATATTGATTAAATCTTTCCATAACCATCAGAATTTTCCAATCAGCGTCTAACAACAGCACAAGCGCTCGGACGCACAAAGTGCAAAGTGCGCCACTTTACACCCTTGAGCCCGAGTCGCTAAGCCGTTTCGGGACTTAACTCCAAAGAGAATAATTCCATGAGCATGACAAAAAGCATAAATGCTTTATTTACGGAGTTAATCCTTTTTTCTGCTAGAAAAACACCCCCATATGGCACCCATGTGCCCCACCACACCTCATGTGCACATCTCAACACAAGCAAAGCTTTATATAGAGATACTCACTATTTGGTGTGAGCAATGTGTTGGGCGCGTGGGGAAGCGTTTGCCAACCCACCTGACCAAAATCAACCCCCATATAACGGACACCAAGCACAAGATGAAAACAAGTATATGGCGGTGACGTACGTCACCTGGACAAATTCCAACATTTAATAATTCAGATGAAATTACAAGATTGACAGAACTCACGTTGAACCCCTAATAGGTTCAACCCTCACCACTCTCAAGAAGAAAAACAGAATATTACAATTGAGATCACTCACCAACCCGTAGCAATCTCCCTAACCGAAGTTGACGACTCCTCGATTAGATCTTCTTCTTCCTTATGTTTTGGATGACGAAGTCCTAAGAACAAAGTACAGATTTTCTCTTAGATTTTCTTGTGGACAAGTACCCCGAATTTCCACTTTTGTGCTTTATGTTTCTTCTTTGTGCCTCCACCCTCACCCCATATATATAGGATGAGAAAATCCTATTTTAGGTCATAATATAATTTCTTAATTATGAAGCCCTCAAATAAGAATCCTATTACACCTAAAATAGTCCATCAATTATCCTATTTTAGATCATAATATGATTTCCTAAAATAAGAATCATATTATATCTAAAATAGCACAACACCAATTATGAACATCCAAATCTAATTAAATATTTAATAATATTTAGATTCCATAACTATGTTGTTACCAAATCCAGACTAGACTCCAACATAATGTGTGACTCTCTTTTTAGTCTCCAAAGACAACACTATCATATTGTGTGTTTAATTTTGTTACTCTGTCAAGGTCCATGTACAATATTTCCCGGCAACTTGTTATTAGCAGTTTGGTTGGTCTTGTTGGCATAGTTTGTGTTTAATTTTGTTACTCTGTCAAGGTCCATGTACAATATTTTCCGGCAACTTGTTATTAGCAGTTTGGTTGGTCTTGTTGGCATAGTGTGTGTTTAAATTTGTTACTCTGTCAAGGTCCTTGTACAATATTTTCCGGCAACTTTTTCAAAGCGACTGCTTTCCTCTATTTAACCAACCTCTTTCCGTATTTCCTTCTCTATTGTGATTCTTAATATAATAGAAAATAATAGAAAAATTACTTGCCAATTCACCTTCTGTTGCCTAAAATAATATACAATATTACATGATACTATATATATATATATATATATATATATATATATATATATATATATATATATATATATATATATAGGAAGCGGATCAAAGGCCCCGTCCGCGGAGTCCCGTCGAAGCCCCGCCCCCCCTGCACCATCGGATCGCGCGGGGCCCGCGTGGGGCCCGCCCCCGCCCGCGCGATCCAACGGCTAAGGATCGCGGGAGCTTCGGCGGGGCTCTGCGGGCGGGGCTCCCGATCCGCTCCCATATATATATATATATATATATATATATATATATATATATATATATATATATATATATCCACTTTCACTTGTGAAACTGACTTGAATCTTTTTGACAAGTTCATGGGTTGCTTTTGCAAATATGGAGCAAGTTGCTTTCAAATGCTGTTTTAAGTTATTATATATTTCTCACAAAAACAATACTTAGGACCAGTTTAGATTGCAGTTACAGACTTACAGTTAAATGTTTGGACAAATGAAATAAATTAACTATCATCCAAATCAGCGTTTAACCTTTTACAGATAATCATCTTATATTATTATTTAGTAGGACCTTATTTTAGTAATTTCATCGCTGAAAACAACTTAAATCTTAACAAATTAAGAAATCAACTTACTTCTGTACAATCTTTTTTGTTGTTATTTGTATTATGGTTTTCCTTAGAATAAAGGGACATATTTCACTGTGTTAGATAGTATTTCACAATCTCTAACCTGCAAATACCTTTTTTTTTTTACTCACATGCCACTTTGAATTGATTTTCTTAACACAGGCCATTTTTCATCGGAAAAAACACAGGACATTTTTCATAAATAAATAAATGAATTAATAAAAGTTATTTGTATTTATCTTTCTATTTGCTAATACAAATGAAGTTACCCCTCACTTTAAAATTTATTATTAATACCTACCATTTCATACAATTACCAACTATTATTCCTTCCATTGATGGTGGGAGTTGGGAGATAGTTGCCCAAAATGCATAAAATGTAGTGTACACAAAATTTTTCGAACATTCTGTCGGGCACCGTAAAAAAAAGAAACAACTATTATTTGTATTTACTCCCTAATTTAACAATAAATGGAAGGTATTGCTAATAAATTTAAAATTGGGGGTAGCTCGCATTAGCAAATTTTCTGTGGGGGGGGAGGGAGGAGGGGTTTACACTAACTATTCCTAAGTTTTAGGTTTATAACACAGAGTACCCTTACTTTTAAACTAATTATACCGACCATCCCTCGCTTTAGAGAAAAAAAATAGAGATAGTTAGTGTTATATCTTTTTTTTTTTAATCTTAAAGTAGGGGTACCCTGTATAATAAACATAAAATATGAGAATTGTTAGTGTAATTGGTTTAAAAGTAAGAGTAGTCTATATTATAAATCAAAAAATTATGAATAGTTAGTGTAAATAACCTTACAAATAACTCAATAAATTTCGGCCTACTGTAGGGTGTATTATGTAAAAAACTACCCAGGAGGAGTAGGATTATAAAAACTGAAATGTGGCAATATAGAGCGCCAGTTTTAAACCCAGCATTAAATTTCTTCACTCCCCACTTCTCTCTCTCTCTCTCTCTCTCTCCTCACTTAATATTCACTCACTACATTACAGAAAAGTCCAAAAAAAAAAAAAAAAAAAAATCATAAAATTCTCTCCCCCCTCTCTGTCTCTGGCGGAGCTCCAGCGGACCCGGAGTCCACCTGCAGAACCCGAAGAGAGAAGGAGGTCCCCACTAACGGGTCGGCGAAATGCCGACAATCCGCTACGAGATTAGGAGCGTGTACGGGTTAGCGGGTCCGGAGCTCTACCGGGCGGCCGACGAGCACGACCCGGAGGCCCTCCTCGAGGGCGTCGCCATGGCCGGACTCGTCGGTGTCCTCCGCCAGCTCGGAGATCTCGCCGAGTATGTCTCCCCAGCTCCTCTCTCTTCTTCTTCGCTTTTTTTTTTTTACTTCTAGCCCCTTCTTCTAACCTCGCTTTGCAAGAATTTCTTGTTTCTTCAGGACTTCTGTGACCAATTTTGATTCTTTTTTGTTTCTCTCTCTCTCTCTCTCTCTCTCTCTCTCTCTCTCTCTCGATTGTTAGGTTTTTGGTGCAAGACTTTAAAGTGAAATATGCTATAAATGTCCTTTTTTTAATAATCGAAATAACCTATGCTCTGTGCATTAGGATTGCCAAAATTGAAAACTTTAGGACAAAATTAGTAAATATGTTGAAATTCCTGTAAATTTAGAATTTGTAGTTTGTCTTTTATTTATTGGGACAATTCATCAGTAGACTTGTGAGCTTTGCAAGTTTTACAATTCTATTTTGATTTGACTCGGTGGTGCATCATTAATTGGCATGGGTGAGTTTAATCAAGAAGTTGCAAGATGTTGAAAATTAGTAGTTTGGTTTTAAGTGTTCATATTTGTGGGTTGAATTGTAAGAAATGTACTAGACATGGTTGTTTTATAAGTTCAAGGAACCAAGATGGGAGTTTTGCTCATTTGGATGCATATGGAATAATTGTAGCGAGATTGGCGTGTGGTATTGGACTTTGTGTTCGGAAATTTGGCAATATATATAAATGGGTTTTGATTATAAAAGTCCTGGGCTTTCTTCAGTGCCGTATAGTGTAGTTAAGTGTAGAAGTGAGTTCTGTAAATAGTTGGCACAGTGGAATGCCGAAGTTGGGGCGATATATCGAATCATCGATGCTGTCAAAAATATAGGGGGCTTCAGTCCACTAGCTACCCGAATCCAACAGGCAAAACTCTGAATGCACAAGTGTTCGAACCCACCAATTTTGTAGAGAAGAAACTCCATTTTTTCCCCTAAACTTATTACAATCTTCAATTTCATTCCTTTAATCCTTTATATAGGCATTACAAGCAAAATTTAGCAAATAAAACTAACTAGGGAAATTAAACTAAAATATTGGGTTATTAGCAAAGTCATAGCCAAATATGGCACTTAAACAAACTAAACCGAAACTATACCCGAAACAAACTATATATTTAACCCAAAGTAATCTGGACTGTCCAAAAATCATCAATCATGCATTAACCAGTGGCACCTGCGAAGCTAACCGCCAGATCCTTCTTGTGGGCTTCTCATGATAAAATGCCCGTCATGAAACTTCCTTGGTAATACTCGTCACGAGCGCCTACCTCATTATACTGTGCACATGACACATAGTGGTCCACTGGAATATCCGCCAAGGTCAGGTGCTTGGATGGGAATACCCGCCAAAACCCATTTGGGTTTCTGTTTCTCATCCACCCAACTTTTCTGCAGGGAGGTGGTCCCGTACAAGTTTGTAAAATATGTCATGGGTCAATTTGATAAATAGGTGAGCGTTTTGAACATTTATATTTTAGTACTTTCTTAGTAAGGAGAATTGTCTCTGGTCGAGTAACTAAGGTATAGTCAAGTAACTATTTTCTGTTGATTTGTCGCAAAGGGAAAACTTGTATCGATGTAGACGAATTATAACTTCACAACGAAATCTTTACATGTAATTGCTAAAAAAAGTTATGGGAAAGTATAGCGATAGGAAGTCTGGTCAGCACGCAACCACTTTGTTAACGATCCGAATCCAAGGCGAATGTGATTCCCGACGACGATGAGTTCGTCTCGGATGTTTCAGAACCAGGGCCGGCCCTGAGATGTTGGGGGTCCTAGGCGAAACTTCCAAAATAGACCTCCCGATACATAAAGTAAAAAAAAGGTATATATAAAACAAAATTTGTTGTAGTCAATAATTGAACCAAGGACCTCTTAAATATAAGTCTAGCATTAGAATCACTACACCACAATGTTTTTTTTTTTTATTTTTTTTAGAAAAGGCACATGATACATACTAGTTCTATTATAGCTAGTTCTATATTGGTGCCCCCTTTCGTCGGGAGGCCCTGGGCCGTCGTCCGGCCTGCCCTGGGCCAGGGTCGCCCCTGTTCAGAACTCCAAGACGTCGGAAGTAGATTGCTAAATAGAATGGCAAACACTCTTTTGTTGCGGTTGCTCCTGTGGGGAAGCTTGCAGCCTACGTGTGAAAAAGATCGGAGACACTCGGAATCGATCTCCTATTGCAGTGCTTGATGCTGCTACCTAAGGAATGACCTTAGGGGTTTCTTTTTCATGTATGAAAGTTTTGAAGAAGAAGATCCTGATTTAGTCATCGCATGGACTACTTATAGAGGGAACACCTCTATAGATGAGTGCCGCGAAACTACTCACCAGTTCAGCGGTACTCAAGCGGATTGTTCGCTAGTTAGTGGGGACAACACCCACATTCTCCTCTACGGGAGACATGCCATGATGGCTAATTGTGGGTGCTAAAATGACATCCCACTAAGGACATCGGTCCTCAACAACCTCTCAGTCAGTTTGACAAAAGTGACACGAAAACTGCAGTGTTTTGCGGTCCAGAGGTAACAATGGTCAAAGCCGCATAAGTATTCTGTAGGATACTTAGTTCCGCATGACTATCCATTACACAAGACTGTCATTTTTGAGTACAAACGATCATTTCTGTTTGTCTATTCTGTAGGACTAGCCTTCAAGGCTGCTATTCCGCAGGACTATCCATTTCGCATGAATGTCATTTTTGAGTTTCAATAAAATATTCTTTAAAGTTTTCGAAGATCCGTCATAAGTTAGTTTGGATCAATGTTATAGATTTCGCTAGGCGGAATCGGTGCGGCGGAGGACCGCCTAGGCAGCCGCACAGATTTTTTATTTTAGAAACTTAAGTTTTGAATTTTTTAAAAAAGAATTTGAAACTTTTTGAAAACTGATTTTTTTTTAAATTTTTTTGATTTTTTTGTAATTTTTTTTTTGAAATTTCAAATTTCAAATTTAAAAATTTCAAAAAATCCCGCCTAGTCGAACATGAAACCTAGGGCCAAACTGACGCCTAAGTCGGCCGACTAGGGGGTTTTCGGTGCATTGGGAGGCCGAACAACGCCTAGACGGCCGCTTAGACCGATTTTTAGAATACTGGTTTGGATTTCAAAATTCTTTCAACAACACAGTATTCTGTTGGATTCTACGCCACGTCATTGTTCTGTTCTAGCTGCCGTTGACTTTTTGTTGCTGAGGAGGTGTGGAGATGTTGCTTAACTTTGGAAATCAGGATCCACGGTGTTCGTAGCAGAGTTGCATGTCTGAAAATGGTGCTATGATTGGTCTCTACTAGTGGTTGTACTATTGGACATGGCAAGACGAGGAGTCGACTATCAGAGGTTGTATTATTGGACATGCTAATTGCTAGGCTATGACTTATGGTTGGATTGAATCCGGGAACCCGTCTATTCACAGGTATTAAATGGACATGATAGACTAAGAAACACAAAATGCGAAATACGTTATCATAGATAATATTGGGAAACATGATAACCTACTATCAGAGGTAATACTAAGAAACATAATATTATTGAAGGTCTAGGTTGTACTATTGGACATGGCAGGACGAGGAGTCGACTATCAGAGGTTGTACTACTGTCAGAGGTTTGTACTACTGTCAGAGGTTGCATTATTGGACATGCTAGGCTATGACTTACGGTTGGATTGAATCCGGGAACCCGTCTATTCACAGGTATAAAATGGACATGATAGACTAAGAACACGAAATGCGAAATACGTTATCATAGATAATATTGGGAAACATGATAACCTACTATCAGAGGTAATACTAGGAAACATAATATTATTGAAGGTCTAGTTGTATTTGATCTGGGAACCTGTCTGTTCAGAGCTTTAATGTTAACATAACGGACTAAGAAACACCATGTTCATAATCAACTATCCGAAGGTTTAATGTTAACATAACAATGTTGCGACTCGAGGTTATGATTTGGTTTGAGAATGTAACGCCCCAGAACCAGAATACTGGAGAGCGGGGGCATACATAGCCAGCTACGTATAATGAAATGGAATCCATCCCACTATATGGTCACGGCTGTCTAGATATATGAGGGTTTAACTACAATCCATCAGTCTCCTATGGTCAATAACAAGCCTAATTGTCTCAATCTCAAGCAAGCAAGTAAAGTTACAAGATGTAAGATCACCAAATATACAATAGTAAGGCGTCCCAAACATTACATATCCAGCTGATCATGAAGCTAGTCGTTACAAAATGTGAGGACTAGCAAGAGTTTAGTCATACATAGGGCTGGCGATGGGTAGGGTAGGGTAGGGTAAGGACAGGAAGAGGGCAGGGTAGGGTAGGGTATTGAACTTTTTTTGATACCCTAGGGGAGTCATGAGGGTAGGGTAGGGTAGCCCTCTTCCAAAAAATCAATACCCATTACCCGTCCTTGTCCTTTACCCTCACAGGGTAGCTGAGGGTCATGGTAGGGAGGGTAAGGATATTATCCTTGCCATTTCATTTTTTTAACTTTGAAAATCAAATTTTTTGCTACTAAACAGGGGGGGAATATTTTTCTTTCCATTTCATTTTTTTTCAGATTTTGACAGCATTCAAAAATCATAACAACTTAACAAGAAATAATAGGGAGAATATTTTTTTTTACTAAAGGCGCTGAACCCAGTTATATAGTAGAACCTGGGCTGCCTACATACCCAAGGAGGGGGCTAGACCTGACTCCTTAGGATCAAGCACCATGTAGTTCTCCTAATCCTAAGTACTAATTACAAAAAACTACAAGTAGTAGTAATACTATGGCAGTGGGACTATACAAAATTACAAAGCACAGATTTACAAGAGGAGGCTAGAGCCTAGACGGCTAGTGGTAGGGTTAGGGTTAACGGGTAGTGGGTAGGGTAGTGATTCAGGGTAAGGTAGGGTTCAGGGTAGGGTTACAGGGCAGAGGGTAGGGCGGGTAGGGCGGGTACCCGGGTAATTGCACTAGGGTAACAGAATAAAACCCTTACCCTACCCTAATTCCAAGAGGGTAAGGGTAGGGCTTGCCCTCGAAGGGTAGAGGGTACCCGTGGGCACCTGAGGGTGCAGGGTACCCGGCTAGGGTAGAGGGTATGAGGGCAAAATCGCCACCCCTAGTCATACATGATCAATCCTAGGATCTGTCAATCATGTTACAGCTCGTAGGCAGATAATAATAAGGTATGCAATACGAGCTAACAGATGTTCGCCGGCTAAACGCCTCAAAATGTAATTTTTACAATAGAGTGGGAGAGCAAAAATAAACCCACTCGTTGTCCTGGTCACGCCTGATGGTCACCATCGGGCTGGAAGGTCGGTAGATCCTCTGAAGTTGCTCCGAAATCTGGCCACACAAAACCAGCTGGGTCAGATACCAGAAAGAGCAAGTGCCACAAAGGAGGCTTCACTTAAGAACTAAAACCAGCATATCAGAAAATATATTAAAGCAGTTAAAAGAACTTGAAGTAAAAGAATAACAACAGTCATAATGGAGTGCGAGAGAACCATTCAAGTAGCCAGGTCACAATCCTTAAACCAAACAAGGACCGGGGAAGCCGTCTCCAATCCCTGTTAGTAAGGTAAAACATTACAAGCATGACGTGGGGTGCAATAAGACAATAAACGAAGAGAGGACTTAGAACTACTCCGGAAGCCAGGTTACAACCCTTAAACCAAACAAGGACCGGGGTTGTAACCCTTCGCCTGAACAGAACTTAGCCTCTGATCTTTATTGTTAAAACTGACAATCATGCGATCCAGCCTGCAATAATCGAGCACTGAAACTACACCATACAATCGTTTCCGGCCAATCAGAGACTACGGCTTTCTACATTAGCTAACTAGGGTTATCACGACATGCAGTGAGATGTTCCTCCAGCCACAAGCTCTGCAGCTAATCCAGGTTATCCAGGCGACTTGGGTTCAATAAGCAGTACATCGTTCTTTCCATATATCAATGAATTTGGACTTGTGCCCTACTCGTCGGCAGGCTGCAAGTCCCACAATGGTGGCCGGGATAACGGGATCGCCTGTAGCTGGGGAAATCTCTCATGACTACTGAATTATTCTAGTTATTAGCCTTAGCCATTTACAGTAGGTACCCCTGACCGTGGTACTCAGGGATCCCTGTTCTAGACATGATGCAAACACTACCGGTCCATTTGTACAAACACAATCATCCACGGTGTCCAGACCATTCAATCTTGTCATGTCATGCTCACTGCCGGGAGTGCACCGCGTCGGGCCACTATCATGTCATGTCGAAAGTGCACCACAACGGGTCACCATCGTGTCAGGGAACAATTAATTCCGCACAAGTACACATTTAGTAATTAAATATTTTAAAAGGGGCAAGGGCTGTGGGGGACTCATGCGGCTCGAAAAATTTCCATGCGGCCAGCAGTCACTTGCTCATGCGGCTAAGCCATTAAATACGTGCATGCGGCTAGCAAAATATATAAATATGCAAATTAATACGGCTCGCTATTGGTATGCGGCTGATAGAAGCCAAATGCGGCTGGCTTAAGGTATTGCATTAGGGAAATATATATATATATATATATATATATATATATATATATATATATGCTTTTAAGAATGCATTAAAGAATGCATTTAAATGCATTCTTACATGCTTATGCGGCTGGCTCTCCAAGGAAGGGCATTAAAGCATAAAATATAAATCTTAAGGCCTTTAAAGCATAAAATATAAAATGTTAAGGCTTTAAATGCATAAAAGCATTAATATAAAATGTTAAGGCTTTAAATGCATAAAAGCATTAATACAAATGCTAAGGCTTTAAATGCATAAAAGCATTAATACAAATGCTAAGGCTTTAAATGCATAAAAGCATTAATACATTAGGAACATAATGCCTCCAGAAGCCTATGCGGCTCAGCTTTATGGATTTATAATGCATTGTTAATGCATTAATGCATGAAGTATTATTGTGGTGCATTAAATGCATTGAAGGCATGCGGCTTGCATTGTATTGCATAAGCATGCGGCTCACTTGCTTCTGCATGCGGCTGAAGGCATTTGGAAAATGCAAAAGAGGCGTGCGGCTGAATGCCTTAGTGAATGTATTTGGAATATACATTAAAATATTGTATGCATTAAATTATTCATTAAAATATTGCATGCATTGATATAATACTTTGATATGCATGCGGCTGAAGACTAAGGCCATGCATTATTTCAAGCTTATGCGGCTACAACCAAGTGTCACATGCGGCTGACTGTTAGTATTGCATTAAATAATGCATGTAAACTAAATGCTTGCTATTGCATTCATAAGCCATGCGGCCAAGTGCTAAAAATTCCCATGCGGCTCCGCAAAATCCCATAGGTCAAATTGGACCTAACGAACTTCTCTGCAATCATGTGATCATCAACTTAGCAAATATGCAAGTTTGATGGATCAAAAATCCTGGAAACCGAAAATACCACCAAGCTAGATCTACAAAAATTTAACCATGGAAATGAAAAATGCCAAGTACTAAAGTAGTTTAGAAACACATGAGGAAGACAATGGAACGATAAAAATGGACTTCCTCCATGAAGTAAGGTGCACTTGCCTAAGCTCTCCCCTCTCTCTTTCTTTCCTGGTGGTTGAAGAAGTAATGGTGGAGAAGAAGTAATGAAGAGAGAGAAATGAGTGGTGGGATATTTAATGAACGGAGTGGTGGTAGGTGGGATATTTAATGAAAGTGGTTTGGTCCACACAAAATCTAGCAAAACAGAACCATGCAAAACCAAGCCGAACCAAGTCAAGTTGGGCCGAACCAACCAGGGAGACATGCAATACGGGTCTAAATACGTACACGTATACCGAGATACGTAATACGAACAATGGTCATTACAACTCTACCCACCTTAAAAGAATTCCGTCCTCGGAATTTAATCAAGTGGCTAGAGATGCAAGGACAAGCTATACTACTCATAGGCAAGCTATACTAGTCAAGCAATCAAGCAATTATTCGTACAAGCAAGGAATCGAAGACATGAGGCATAGGAAAGATATTATACCTCACGAGTTAAACAGGTCGGAATATCGCGATCGGATATCATCCTCACGCTCCCACGTTGACTCTCCCAAAGAGTGATGACCCCAAGCAACACAGACTAACTTGATAGTCTTGTTCTTGAGTATCTTCTCTCTTTGGTCCAATATGGATACGAGCCTCTCCTCATACGAAAGGTTGGTACCAACAACCAATTTCGAATGATCCAGGATGTGGCTTGGGCCCGGAATATACCGTCGTAGTTGGGATACGTGGAACACGTCATGTACCTCACTCAGAGACGGCGGAAGAGCGAGACGATAGGATACGTCTCCTACTCGCTCCAGAATATCGAACGGCCCTATATACCTAGGACTAAGCTTTCTCCGTACGCCGAAACGAATGACGCCACGGTTAGGCGAGATCCTCAGGAATACATGGTCGCCGACAGAAAATTCAAGGGGACGCCGATGAGAATCGGTCCAATGGCACTGACGATCTTGTGCAACGCGAAGATGATCTCTGACTCTCCTGACCACCTCAACTGTCTGAGCGATCATCTCTGGACCAAGCATCTGCCTCTCTCCCACATCGTCAGTGGGGATCTGCACTTCCTTCCATACAGTGCCTCGAACGGTGCTATCTGGATACTAGCTTGGAAACTGTTGTAGTACGAGAACTCCACCAGGTGCAGGTGATCTTCCCACGAACCACCGAAGTCGAGTGTACAAGATCTCAACATATCCTCAAGAGTCTGGATCGTGCGTTCCGACTGACCATCTGTCTGCGGGTGATATGCTGAGCTGAACTGGAGGCGAGTTCCCAAACTCTCTTGCAAGCTACGCCAAAAGTGTGACGTGAATCTCGAATCCCGGTCCGAGGTGATACTGACTGGTACTCCGTGGAATCTGACAATCTGCCGAAGATACATCTCTGCTAGCTGAGCTGTCGATTGACCCACTCTGAACGGGAGAAAGTGAGCCACCTTCGTGAGCCTGTCAACTATAACCCAAATAGCATCTCTACCTGCTGGGGATCTAGGTAATCCAGTCACAAAATCCATGGTTATATGTTCCCACTTCCATTCTGGAATTGGTAAGGGCTGAAGAAGTCCAGCTGGCCTCTGGTGTTCAGCCTTGACTTGTTGGCAAACCAAACACCGAGAGAAACCGAGCTATCTCCCTCTTCATGCCATTCCACCAAAAGTGCTGACGGATATCACGGTACATCTTCGTGCCACCGGGATGAATCGAATACTGAGAACTGTGAGCTTCCGCCATCACCTCCTGTCTGATCTCTCCACTGGATACACAAAGACGCTTACCATGTCGAAGTGTACCGTCTTCATGAATGCATAATTCTGGTCGTCGTCCTGCTTCACATTCTGCTCTAAGCCGCTGAAGCTTAGAATCGGAGGACTGAGCTATCTTGATCCTCTCAACTATACTGGACTGTACTTGCATGCTGGCCATCAATGCCACATTGGTAGGAAGGACAACTTCTATACCCATTTTCTGAAGATCTGCCAACAACTCTGGTTGCGCTGTTAGAAAATAAACTCCGGCTCTCCTGCTCAATGCATCTGCAACAACGTTGGCCTTCCCAGGATGATACTGCAAGTTGACATCATAATCCACAAGTAGCTCTAGCCACCTTCTCTGACGCATATTAAGGTTCTTCTGGGTGAAAACATACTTCAGGCTCTTGTGATCGGTGAAAATCTCCACTTTATCTCTATACAGGTAGTGTCTCCACAACTTAAGTGCAAACACTACAGCTGCCAGCTCTAAGTCATGGGTTGGGTAATTTCTCTCATGATCACGAAGTTGACGTGACGCATAAGCTATTACCTTCCCATGCTGCATCAAAACACATCCTAAACCCTTGCCTGAAGCGTCACAGTACACTGAAAATCCTCCGGTCCCATCTGGAAGTGTGAGAACGGGTGCCGTCATCAAGCCTCGCTTCAGCTTCTCAAAAGATTCCTGACATTCTGCTGTCCAAGCAAACTGCACATCCTTGCGGGTCAACTGTGTCAATGGCGCTGAAATCCGAGCAAAGTCCGAAACGAATCTTCGGTAATAGCCGGCCAATCCAAGAAAACTGCGAACTTCTGCAACTGTGCGGGGCACTGGCCAGGTTTCGATAGCCACTATCTTCTTGGGATCCACTTCAACTCCCCCTCTGGTGATGATATGACCCAAGTATGAAATACGATCGAGCCAGAACTCGCATTTACTGAACTTGACATACAACTGGTGCTCTCGGAGAATCTGGAGGACAACTCTGAGATGCTGCTCATGCTCCGCTTCACTCTTGCTGTAGACCAGGATATCGTCTATGAACACGATCACGAACTGATCCAAATAAGGCATGAAGATACGATTCATGAGGTTCATGAATACAGCCGGCGCATTGGTCGCTCCAAAGGGCATAACAAGGAATTCCCAATGCCCATATCTGGATCTGAAAGCTGTCTTCTGGATGTCGTGCTCTCTGACTCTGATCTGGTGGTACCCTGACCGCAAATCAATCTTCGAGAATACTGCCGCTCCTCTGAGCTGATCAAACAAGTCATCTATCCTTGGGAGAGGATATCTGTTCTTGATTGTCACTGAGTTCAAGGTACGATAGTCAACACATAATCTGGACGTACCATCCTTCTTTTTCACAAGAAGCATCGGGGCTCCCCAAGGCGATCCACTTGCACGAATGAATCCCTTGGTCCGGAGTTCTTCAATCATCTTATACAATATCTCCAATTCTGACGGTGCCATCCTGTAGACTCTCTCTGACACTGGTGCTGTCCCGGGGATCAAGTCGATAGTGAACTCGATCTCCCGTTCTGGCGGCATCCCTAGAAGCTCTTCCGGGAAAACATCTGGAAATTCCTCGACTATCCGGGGTAACTGCACTGCTGCTACGGCCATCCGCAATACTAGGGGAGAGGGTTCCACTTCGCCTCGAGAAAAGGAAAACTCCGGCTCGCCTGGAATGCTAAAAATAACTCTGCCAATATGGCAGTCTATCCTAGCATACTGGTCTCTCAACCAATCCATCCCTAAGACCACATCATAATCGGCCATCGGAAATTCTATCAGCCTAGCGGAAAGCTCTCTACCGCTAACCACGATCCGACACGAGGAAAACACTCTATCTACTCCCACAAGACCATTACCAGTAAGTATATTGAGCCTTACTGATAACGACTCGGGCTCCAGCCCTATCCACGTCGCGAATCGTGCAGACATAAATGAATGCGATGCACCAGAATCAAATAACACTGAAGCCGGAAAAGTGTTGACGAGAATAGTACCTGCCACTACCTCACCTGGTGCCACTCCTTCTCTCATGGTCAAAGCCAACACTTGACCATGTCCTCTGGGTGTCGGCCCTCTCTGCTGGAATCCTCGCTGCCTATTCTGGGCTTGCGCCTGGGCAAACTGCTGAGGCCTTTGCCGATGAAAAGCTTGGGTCTGCGTTGGCAACAGCCTCGGGGAAGGAAACTGCTGCTGGCCCCCTAACTGTTGAGCTGGTCCCGGCTGGTGATGAGTCAGTCCTGAACGGGCAGGATCCTACCTTGTGGTCCGGCGCTCCACAAAGCAAACACAATCCTCGAGCCTTGCGACATTCTGAAACAACATGTCCAGGCTTCCCACAATAAGAGCAGCCCATGGGGAAGACTGCTTCTGCTTCTGCTGCTGAGGATACGTCGGGGTTGAATGCTGAACCGACGTAACTGAAGCTGCCCTTCTCGGAGCTCCAATGGTCAAAGCTCTAGCTGCCGGGGCTGGGGCTGACGACTGATTCATCTGGCCGTAAGATCGCTTTCGACCTCCGGTCCTGTCCACAATCCTCTGGGAGGTATACTCATGTCTCCTAGCTGCCCTCAATACCGCATCAAAAGTCTGATGCTCAAACTGCTCCATTGCCAGCAAAATCTCCAGGTGGAGTCCCTGTTGAAATCGCTGGGCTCTATCGAACTCGGTCGCCACCAAGGTGGGAGCAAACCGACTAAGCCTGGAAAACTCGGCCGCATACCCATCGATCGTCCTGCCCATCTGCTTCAAATTGGTAAACTTGGTCTGAAGATCGTACCGAGCCACCGCATCGAAATACTTGGTCCGGAACCTCTCACGGAATACTGTCCAGGCAATAGGCGCCAATAGTCCAACGGCCTGTGCCGCCCACCAGCTGCGGGCTAGATCCAATAACTGTGCACCATGGCCACCTTCTCATCTTCTGGGGTCTTCGCTGCTTCCAATATCACCTCTGTGTCCTGAAGCCACGCATCAGCAGCGATAGCGTCTTCGCTGCCATCAAAAAATGGAGGGTTCAGGCGCTTGAAACTGTTCGCTGCACTGCTCCCATGATGTCCACCTCTGCCCATAGCATCTGCCACTGCCTGATGCAAGGCATCTCCTCGACGATCCTGCGATGCAAGCAGCTCCCGGATAAGTCCAACCAAGGCTCCATCGTCCTGCCTCGCGGGCTGGGCTGACTGCACCCGGGGTTCTGGATCTCCGGAAGGCATGGCCCGGGAGGCTGCTCCTGAGTGCTGGGCCTGGTCTTCTGGTTGCTGTTGGTCCACGGGAGGTGCACCGCCTTGCTGATCGGCAGGTCCAGGAACAATGCCGTTGAAGAAGACGACATAGGGAACAATAAGGAAGGACCAAGATAGATCAACGATACAAGCATGTGATCAGGTCGAGAATCTCAGGGATTAGAAGATACTGGCAGAGATCAAGGACGAGTGCTGATTGAGACATCTATTCGGTCAACACTCACATATCTTGATTTACAAGACCTGCATGGGCCACCACTTAAACCATGTAACGCCCCAGAACCAGAATACTGGAGAGCGGGGGCATACATAGCCAGCTACGTATAATGAAATTGAATCCATCCCACTATACGGTCACGGCTGTCTAGATATATGAGGGTTTAACTACAATCCATCAGTCTCCTATGGTCAATAACAAGCCTAATTGTCTCAATCTCAAGCAAGCAAGTAAAGTTACAAGATGTAAGATCACCAAATATACAATAGTAAGGCGTCCCAAACATTACATATCCAGCTGATCATGAAGCTAGTCGTTACAAAATGTGAGGACTAGCAAGAGTTTAGTCATACATGATCAACCCTAGGATCTGTCAATCATGTTACAGCCCGTAGGCAGATAATAATAAGGTATGCAATACGAGCTAACAGATGCTCGCCGGCTAAACGTCTCAAAATGTAATTTTTACAATAGAGTGGGAGAGCAAAAATAAACCCACTCGTTGCCCTGGTCACGCCTGATGGTCACCATCGGGCTGGAAGGTCGGTAGATCCTCTGAAGCTGCTCCGAAATCTGGCCACACAAAACCAGCTGGGTCAGATCCCAGAAAGAGCAAGTGCCACAAAGGAGGCTTCACTTAAGGACTAAAACCAGCATATCAGAAAATATATTAAAGCAGTTAAAAGAACTTGAAGTAAAAGAATAACAACAGTCATAATGGAGTGCGAGGGAACCATTCAAGTAGCCAGGTCACAACCCTTAAACCAAACAAGGACCGGGGTTGTAACCCTTCACCTGAATAGAACTCCGTCTCCAATCCCTATTGGTAAGGTAAAACATTACAAGCATGACGTGGGGTGCAATAAGACAATAAACGAAGAGAGGACTTAGAACTGCTCCGGCAGCCAGGTTACAACCCTTAAACCAAACAAGGACTGGGGTTGTAACCTTTCGCCTGAACAGAACTTAGCCTCTGATCTTTATTGTTAAAAGTGACAATCATGCGATCCAGCCTGCAATAATCGAGCACTGAAACAACACCATACAATCGTTTCCGGCCAATCAGAGACTACGGCTTTCTACATTAGCTAACTAGGGTTATCACGACATGCAGTGAGATGTTCCTCCAGCCACAAGCCCTGCAGCTAATCCAGGTTATCCAGGCGACTTGGGTTCATTAAGCAGTACATCGTTCTTTCCATATATCAATGAATTTGGACTTGTGCCCTACTCGTCGGCAGGCTGCAAGTCCCACAATGGTGGCCGGGATAACGGGATCGCCTATAGCTGGAGAAATCTCTCATGACTACTGAATTATTCTAGTTATTAGCCTTAGCCATTTACAGTAGGTACCCCTGACCGTGGTACTCAGGGATCCCTGTCCTAGACATGATGCAAACACTACCGGTCCATTTGTACAAACACAATCATCCACGGTGTCCAGACCATTCAATCTTGTCATGTCATGCTCACTGCCGGGAGTGCGTCGCGTCGGGCCACTATCATGTTATGTCGAAAGTGCACCACAACGGGTCACCATCGTGTCAGGGAACAATTAATTCCGCACAAGTACACATTTAGTAATTAAATATATTAAAAGGGGCAAGGGCCGTGGGGGACTCATGCGGCTCGAAAAATTTCCATGCGGCCAGCAGTCACTTGCTCATGCGGCTAAGCCATTAAATACGTGCATGCGGCTAGACAAAATATATAAATATGCAAATTAATACGGCTCGCTATTGGTATGCGGCTGATGGAAGCCAAATGCGGCTGGCTTAAGGTATTGCATTAGGGAAATGTATATATATATATATATATATATATATATATATATATACTTTTAAGAATGCATTAAAGAATGCATTTAAATGCATTCTTACATGCTTATGCGGCTGGCTCTCCAAGGAAGGACATTAAAGCATAAAATATAAATCTTAAGGCCTTTAAAGCATAAAATATAAAATGTTAAGGCTTTAAATGCATAAAAGCATTAATATAAAATGTTAAGGCTTTAAATGCATAAAAGCATTAATATAAATGCTAAGGCTTTAAATGCATAAAAGCATTAATACAAATGCTAAGGCTTTAAATGCATAAAAGCATTAATACATTAGGAACATAATGCCTCCAGAAGCCTATGCGGCTCAGCTTTATGGATTTATAATGCATTGTTAATGCATTAATGCATGAAGTATTATTGTGGTGCATTAAATGCATTGAAGGCATGCGGCTTGCATTGCATTGCATAAGCATGCGGCTCACTTGCTTCTCCATGCGGCTGAAGGTATTTGGAAAATGCAAAAGAGGCATGCGGCTGAATGCCTTAGTGAATGTATTTGGAATATGCATTAAAATATTGTATGCATTAAATTATTCATTAAAATATTGCATGCATTGATATAATACTTTGATATGCATGCGGCTGAAGACTAAGGCCATGCATTATTTCAAGCTTATGCGGCTACAACCAAGTGTCACATGCGGCTGACTGTTAGTATTGCATTAAATAATGCATGTAAACTAAATGCTTGCTATTGCATTCATAGGCCATGCGGCCAAGTGCTAAAAATTCTCATGCGGCTCCGCAAAATCCCATAGGTCAAATTGGACCTAACGAACTTCTCTGCAATCATGGGATCATCAACTTAGCAAATATGCAAGTTTGATGGATCAAAAATCCTGGAAACCGAAAATACCACCAAGCTAGATCTACAAAAATTTAACCATGGAAATGAAAAATGCCAAGTACTAAAGTGGTTTAGAAACACATGAGGAAGACAATAGAATGATAAAAATGGACTTCCTCCATGAAGCAAGGTGCACTTGCCTAAGCTCTTCCCTCTCTCTTTCTTTTTGGTGGTTGAAGAAGTAATAGTGGAGAAGAAGAAGTAATGAAGAGAGAGAAATGAGTGGTGGGATATTTAATGAAGGGAGTGGTGGTAGGTGGGATATTTAATGAAAGTGGTTTGGTCCACACAAAATCTAGCAAAACTGAACCATGCAAAACCAAGCCGAACCAAGTCAAGTTGGGCCGAACCAACCAGGAAGACATGCAATACGGGTCTAAATACCTACACGTATACCGAGATACGTAATACGAACAATGGTCATTACAACTCTACCCACCTTAAAAGAATTCCGTCCTCGGAATTTAATCAAGTGGCTAGAGATGCAAGGACAAGCTATACTACTCACAGGCAAGCTATACTAGTCAAGCAATCAAGCAATTATTCCTACAAGCAAGGAATCGAAGACATGAGGCATAGGAAAGATATTATACCTCACGAGTCAAACAGGTCGGGATATCGTGATCGGATATTATCCTCACGCTCCCACGTTGACTCTCCCAAAGAGTGATGACCCCAAGCAACACGGACTAACTTGATAGTCTTGTTCTTGAGTATCTTCTCTCTTTGGTCCAATATGGATACGGGCCTCTCCTCATACGAAAGGTCGGTACCAACAACCAATTCCGAATGATCCAGGATGTGGCTTGGGCCCGGAATATACCGTCGTAGTTGGGATACGTGGAACACGTCATGTACCTCACTCAGAGACGGCGGAAGAGCGAGACGATATGATACGTCTCCTACTCGCTCCAGAATATCGAACGGCCCTATATACCTAGGACTAAGTTTTCTCCGTACGCCGAAACGAATGACGCCACGGTTAGGCGAGATCCTCAGGAATACATGGTCGCCGACAGAAAATTCAAGGGGACGCCGATGAGAATCGGTCCAATGGCACTGACGATCTTGTGCAACGCGAAGATGATCTCTGACTCTCCTGACCACCTCAACTGTCTGAGCGATCATCTCTGGACCAAGCATCTGCCTCTCTCCCACATCGTCAGTGGGGATCTGCACTTCCTTCCATACAGTGCCTCGAACGGTGCTATTTGGATACTAGCTTGGAAACTGTTGTAGTACGAGAACTCCACCAGGTGCAGGTGATCTTCCCACGAACCACCGAAGTCGAGTGTACAAGATCTCAACATATCCTCAAGAGTCTGGATCGTGCGTTCCGACTGACCATCTGTCTGCGGGTGATATGCTGAGCTGAACTGGAGGCGAGTTCCCAAACTCTCTTGCAAGCTACGCCAAAAGTGTGACGTGAATCTCGAATTCCGGTCCGAGGTGATACTGACTGGTACTCCGTGGAATCTGACAATCTGCCGAAGATACATCTCTGCTAGCTGAGCTGTCGATTGACCCACTCTGAACGGGAGAAAGTGAGCCACCTTCGTGAGCCTGTCAACTATAACCCAAATAGCATCTCTACCTGCTGGGGATCTAGGTAATCCAGTCACAAAATCCATGGTTATATGTTCCCACTTCCATTCTGGAATTGGTAAGGGCTGAAGAAGTCTAGCTGGCCTCTGGTGTTCAGCCTTGACTTGTTGGCAAACCAAACACCGAGAGACAAACCGAGCTATCTCCCTCTTCATGCCATTCCACCAAAAGTGCTGATGGATATCACGGTACATCTTCGTGCCACCGGGATGAATCGAATACTGAGAACTGTGAGCTTCCGCCATCACCTCCTGTCTAATCTCTCCACTGGGTACACAAAGACGCTTACCATGTCGAAGTGTACCGTCTTCATGAATGCATAATTCTGGTCGTCGTCCTGCTTCACATTCTGCTCTAAGCCGCTGAAGCTTAGAATCGGAGGACTGAGCTATCTTGATCCTCTCAACTATACTGGACTGTACTTGCATGCTGGCCATCAATGCCACATTGGTAGGAAGGACAACTTCTATACCCATTTTCTGAAGATCTGCCAACAACTCTGGTTGCGCTGTCAGAAAATAAACTCCAGCTCTCCTGCTCAATGCATCTGCAACAACGTTGGCCTTTCCAGGATGATACTGCAAGTTGACATCATAATCCACAAGTAGCTCTAGCTACCTTCTCTGACGCATATTAAGGTCCTTCTGGGTGAAAACATATTTCAGGTTCTTGTGATCGGTGAAAATCTCCACCTTATCTCCATACAGGTAGTGTCTCCACAACTTAAGTGCAAACACTACAGCTGCCAGCTCTAAGTCATGGGTTGGGTAATTTTTCTCATGATCACGAAGTTGACGTGACGCATAAGCTATTACCTTCCCATGCTGCATCAAAACACATCCTAAACCCTTGCCTGAAGCGTCACAGTACACTGAAAATCCTCCGGTCCCATCTGGAAGTGTGAGAACGGGTGCCGTCATCAAGCCTCGCTTCAGCTTCTCAAAAGATTCCTGACATTCTGCTGTCCAAGCAAATTGCACATCCTTGCGGGTCAACTGTGTCAATGGCGCTGAAATTCGAGCAAAGTCCGAAACGAATTTTCGGTAATAGCCGGCCAATCCAAGAAAACTGCGAACTTCTGCAACTGTACGGGGCACTGGCCAGGTTTCGATAGCCACTATCTTCTGGGGATCCACTTCAACTCCCCCTCTGGTGATGATATGACCCAAGTATGAAATACGATCGAGCCAGAACTCGCATTTACTGAACTTGGCATACAACTGGTGCTCTCGGAGAATCTGGAGGACAACTCTGAGATGCTGCTCATGCTCCGCTTCACTCTTGCTGTAGACCAGGATATCGTCTATGAACACGATCACGAACTGATCCAAATAAGGCATGAAGATACGATTCATGAGGTCCATGAATACAGCCGGCGCATTGGTCGCTCCAAAGGGCATAACAAGGAATTCCCAATGCCCATATCTGGATCTGAAAGCTGTCTTCGGGATGTCCTGCACTCTGACTCTGATCTAGTGGTACCCTGACCGCAAATCAATCTTCGAGAATACTGCCGCTCCTCTGAGCTGATCAAACAAGTCATCTATCCTTGGGAGAGGATATCTGTTCTTGATTGTCACTGAGTTCAAGGTACGATAGTTAACACATAATCTGGACGTACCATCCTTCTTTTTCACAAGAAGCATCGGGGCTCCCCAAGGCGATCCACTTGCACGAATGAATTCCTTGGTCCGGAGTTCTTCAATCATCTTATACAATATCTCCAATTCTGACGGTGCCATCCTGTAGACTCTCTCTGACACTGGTGCTGTCCCGGGGATCAAGTCGATAGTGAACTCGATCTCCCGTTCTGGCGGCATCCCTGGAAGCTCTTCCGGGAAAACATCTGGAAATTCCTCGACTATCCGGGGTAACTGCACTGCTGCTACGGCCATCCGCAATACTGGGGGAGAGGGTTCCACTTCGCCTCGAGAAAAGGAAAACTCCGGCTCGCCTGGAATGCTAAAAACAACTCTGCCAATATAGCAGTCTATCCTAGCATACTGGTCTCTCAACCAATCCATCCCTAAGACCACATCATAATCGGCCATCGGGAATTCTATCATCCTAGCGGAAAACTCTCTACCGCTAACCACGATCCGACACGAGAAAAATACTCTATCTACTCCCACAAGACCATTACCAGTAAGTATATTGAGCCTTACTGATAACGACTCGGGCTCCAGCCCTATCCGTGTCGCGAATCGTGCAGACATAAATGAATGCGATGCACCAGAATCAAATAACACTGAAGCCGGAAAAGTGTTGACGAAAATAGTACCTGCCACTACCTCACCTGGTGCCACTCCTTCTTCTCCCATGGTCAAAGCCAACACTTGACCATGTCCTCTGGGTGCCGGCCCTCTCTGCTGGAATCCTCGCTGCCTATTCTGGGCTTGCGCCTGGGCAAACTGCTGAGGCCTTTGCTGATGAAAAGCTTGGGTCTGCGTTGGCAACGGCCTCGGGGAAGGAAACTGCTGCTGGACTGGTACTGGGGCTGGCCCCCTAACTGATGAGCTGGTCCCGGCTGGTGATGAGTCAGTCCTGAACGGGCAGGATCCTACCTTGTGGTCCGGCGCTCCACAAAGCAAACACAATCCTCGAGCCTTGCGACATTCTGAAACAACATGTCCAGGCTTCCCACAATAAGAGCAGCCCATGGGGGAAGACTGCTTCTGCTTCTGCTGCTGAGGATACGTCGGGGTTGAATGCTGAACTGACGTAACTGAAGCTGCCCTTCTCGGAGCTCCAATGGTCAAAGCTCTAGCTGCCCGGGCTGGGGCTGATGACTGATTCATCTGGCCGTGAGATCGCTTTCGACCTCCGGTCCTGTCCACAATCCTCTGGGAGGTATACTCATGCCTCCTAGCTGCCCTCAATACCGCATCAAAAGTCTGATGCTCAAACTGCTCCACTGCCAGCAAAATCTCCAGGTGGAGTTCCTGTTGAAATCGCTGGGCTCTATCGAACTCGGTCGCCACCAAGGTGGGAGCAAACCGACTAAGCCTGGAAAACTCGGCCGCATACCCATCGATCGTCCTGCCCATCTGCTTCAAATTGCTAAACTTGGTCTGAAGATCGTACCGAGCCACCGCATCGAAATACTTGGTCCGGAACCTCTCACGGAATACTGTCCAGGCAATAGGCGCCAATAGTCCAACGGCCTGTGCCGCCCACTAGCTGCGGGCTAGATCCAATAACTGCAGGCGCACCACGGTCACCTTCTCATCTTCTGGGGTCTTCGCTGCTTCCAATATCACCTCTGTGTCCTGAAGTCACGCATCAGCAGCGATAGCGTCTTCGCTGCCATCAAAAAATGGAGGGTTCAGGCGCTTGAAACTGTTCGCTGCACTGCTCCCATGATGTCCATGTGCAATTGTGTTCCCTTGGAACAGTCCTGCAGACACAAGTCTTAATGCTACGCACAATTGCACACCACATTCCGCACTATTCACAGGCATGCAGTCCTACGAAAGCAACATGTTCTGTGGAAGCAACGAATTCTGTTGTCGGTGAGTTCAGAAGTAGATCTGTTGTGAGTGTTGATGCTCTGATCAGTGCCACAGATTTGATCAATGTCGTGAAATTTGGTCATCCGTTCTGCGGACTTGAGTCTGCAGGACTGTTCCAAGGGCTAGAATTTGTTCACGCTTACGCGGACTCCAGTAGTTTTGCGGGAGACATGTAGCAGTTCCGCGGGGTTGAACAATTTCGCGGGAGGCATACTCAACACTTCTGTGGGTTATATATGCAGCCATTCCGCGGTAGCCATGCTTTGCACTTCCGTGGGGAGTGTACTTAGCAACTCCGCGGGGGTTATGCTCCCTAGTTTTGTGGGGAAAGCGCTTGGTATTTCCGTGGGATAGATACTCCATAGTTCCATGGAGAACACTTATAGCAGTTATCGAAAAATGGACTCCAGAGTGCTACGAAGATCACGTACTACAACACTGCAGAGTGCATCATCAGCAACAATGTCGCGAAAGTCTTCCGTTCCGCACAAGGAACACTTGCAGTAACAGTGCGGCAGAAAACTACAAAAGTAGTGCCGCATAAGGCACTGAAAGTCACATAAGTGACTACTTGAGCATCGTAAAACGCTATTGAAGTAGCAATTCCGCGAACAGCGCTGATAGCTTGCAATGTCACCGAAGTGACTAAGATCGAAGCCTGGCTAGTCTTGAACAAGACTGTATTGTGCAGTAATACTGAATTAGGCTCAACCAACCACATGAGAGTGTTTGCTCGAACACTTGTTGGTTGAACTCGATGAACAACACTTCATCAATCATCCCAAGAGCTTTGGAGCCGGATTGCGCCACAACCTCCTCGTCGGTGGAGAAGAAATTTCTCAGCATAGTCGCCGTTTGTTTTCCTTTTATTTGTCGCCAAAGGAAAAACTTGTATTGATATAGACAAATTACAACTTTATTACATGTAATTGCTACAAATAAAATGGTTCTTGACAAGTGTGGCAATGGAAGTCTGGTCAACACACAACCACTTTGTTCCATTGACGATCCGAATCCAAGACGAATATGATTCTCGACGGTGATGAGTTCTTTTCGGATGCTTCAGAACACTAGCTAGAATAACGAACACTCTTTTGTTGCGGTTGCTCATGCGAGGAAGCTTGCTTCCCACATGACTTGGGAGAGTTCGGGGACACTCGGGACCAACCTCCGGTTGCAGTGCTTGATGTTGCTACCCAAGGAATGATCTTGGTGGTCTCTCTTTCATATATGAAAGTTTCGAGGAAGAACATATTTTAGCCCTTGCAGGGACTACTTACAGAGGGAACACCTCTGTAGATGAGTGTCACGGAACTACTCACCAGTTCCACGGGACTCGAGCGAAGAATTTTCCTATAGTTAGTAGGGATAACATCCACGTTCTCCTCCACTCATTGGACACAAGCCATGGTGGCTGATCGTGGGTGCTATACCTGGCATCCCACTGAGGACATGGGTCCTTAACAACTGCTCAGTCGGTTTAGAAACAGTGGCATAAAAACTGCAGGATTCCGCGATGCAGAGGCATCAAGAGTCATCACCGTTGAAGTACTCAGTTCCATGGGATATTTAGTTCCGCTGGACTGATTGTTCCGTGGGGTTGACTATTTCGTGGGAGTGCCTAGTTCCACGGGATGCTTGGTTCTGCAGAATTACCCAGAAATGACAGTTCTGCAGAAATATCCAGTTCCACGGGACTATCATTTCTGCTTGTTTGTTCAGCGGGATGCCTTCAAGGCCACTCTTCCGTGGAACTGTCATTTTTTAGTGCTAATTGTCATTTTTGCTTGTTTGTTCCGCGGGACTAGCATTCAAGGTTGCTGTTCCGCAGGACTGTCCATTCCGCAGGATATCCATTTTGAGATTTTTGAGTGCCAATAGTAACTAAGGGATGGCCAGCTAAGGGCCAAAGATGGACTAAAGGATCTTCAGAATAGGTAGTATGCAAACCCTCTGGACTATGGATGGTTTATAATATACATATCCCAGGCACTTCTTTGTTGAAGATATTGGATCTTGTTAGGAGATCTACTTCATTCATTTAGGGAATTTCGAGATATCTTTAGTGCATAGATGCGAGTCAGGGATGGTTACTTATGAAGCAAAATTGCTTTGGGAATTTTATAAGATGATGCCTACTAAAGTATATAGTCTGAAGCTACATATGTGACTGTAATAAACTATGAAAGGCTGCAATTTTTCCATGTAAGTTGATCTATTCGTGTATGTGCTGCTTCGATGTTTTTGTAAATCACAACTAAAAATGATTATTACTTTTTATCACTAGAAATCATTAGTTGGTACATAAAATGAGATTTGTGAATCAAGGACTCGATAATATGAAATCTTGTGTTGAGTGGAAGACACTAATTTTGAAAAATAAGACAAGATAGAAACTGGAGTGAATTAAAAAGAACTGTTGGATCAAGTTGTCAAGCCCCGATTCTGATAATATGAGTTCCATAAGGGACGATGTCGCACACGTTTAATTTGATCTTGTACAAGGCCTTGGAATTAAGAATTGACAATGCACAATTCGCTACCAAAGTTGCCACATTGGAATAAGCAAATCATTTAATCATAACATACATATTTTATTAATAATCAGATTTGGATTATCATTTGCAGTGGAATCTGATGTTCTTTCCAAGAAATAACATATTCCCAAATACGGGTTACAATTCATGAATTAAATGAAATGACAAGATTTCATACATCACGTCCTTTTATGAGAAAAGAAATAAACATCTTCTAGAAACGTTGACATGCGAAGAAATGGCAATGAAGCTTCTAAAGCCTTGGAGCCTTCAAAGTATTTCCCGAACCTGCAAGAATGAGGGTCAGTTCAGGGGGATTTACAGCAACACAATAATCACGCGAAGTAACATTCATAATTAGGTGATCTTTCTATTCTTCCTATGTTCTTTACACATCTTATTTAGCATATAGTTTTCAAACCAATTCACATTCCAAGTATCATGATATTTCATATTTATAAGTAACAAAAGGATTTAATGCATAAACACTATTCTTATAGCATCATCATCATCCAAAGTTTCTTTTCTACAAAAGAAGGGGTTAGGATGTACTGTACCTGCAACACTATCGTTAGGAATGCATCCTAGCTATAACGGTCAATGGTTAATATCATCAGTTGGGGACTATGTCAACGGTATTACGCTGCCAACTTTAGTGCAGGTAGCTAGCCCCAGTAAAGGTCTCGTAATATCCGTGCAATACTACCTTGCACGAACATAATATTCCGCCTAGGTCGGCATGGTCCCGGAGCTCAGATCCTGTTCGAGAATTTAACTTTGTGCACAAGTTGTCCATAATCATGCGTATGCAACTATCTATAAACATACAAATGTACAACAAAATGGAATACGAGCTACATAGGGATTTACACAACATAATTACTATCCTTTGTTTCATTGTTTTCACAATCCTTGAGCCACCGCTCATAAACGTTTTTCTTCTAGGGTCATCTCAAATGACAACACAACTGTCCCAATATTTTCACAAACATTATCATTAACTAAGGCTCATAAATAAATATACATACATTCACCAACATTATAGTCTTATGTTTCTTTCTCGAAATTAACCAAATGAAGTATCCGTTCTCTTTTGAAGCTACTCTAGAATCCTTTTTAATAAGCATACAAATAATTCTGTCATCATTGTCATTGTTATTAGGACAAATTGCGTTAACTATCCATATGTTTTACACTTATTACAGAAATCACCCCTACTTTTAAACTAATTACGCGAACGATCCCTATTGTTTATATTTTCTATAAAAACATATAACACTGACCACCCCTATGTTCTATAAAATTTCTAAAGGAAAGGAGTGGTTAGTGTAATTATTTTCGGAATATGGGTAGTCCTTGTAATACTCATGAAACATGGGGGGGGGGGGGGTGTCACTATATTTATTTCTTGTTATTATTAGCATGCTAACATTCTCATTTCTCATTCTGACATAAGATAGTATTTCTACCATAAGTTTAACCATAAATTCCATATTAGTTGTTTGTCGGTCATACTAATTGTACCACTAGTCTATAGTCTCATGATTCCAACTAAGATAAGAACACAAACATTTTAAAATTAAAAACATACTAATAATCTCTTTTAATTTTGGTTCATTTTATTATGATATCATAATCATAGGACATAAAACATGGACGATTGAAAGAGTTCTTTTATTAAAAAGTGAGAGATTGAGGAGAGAGATTGTAGCGACTAACTTGTTTGAAGAAATGCCTAAAGGGAGAGATAGAAGTGGTTCTTTGCAACACTTGAGCTTCGCCTCCGATTTCCTTCGAATCCACCATCCGATTCAGCAAAGCTTTCACAGCGTCTTTCTTACCCTCTTCCTTCTTTCTCAAAAGTGGAAAATAATATGGAGCAAATGAACTGAAGGGAGAAGAGACTCCTTATATACCTTTTCAAGTTAGTTACGAAGAGATAAAGTCATTATCTCTAGCTAACAAACTCGATATTATCAGATAAGGTTCAACGAATCTTGACTCAAACCAAAGCCCATTCAACATATATAGAGAATCTCAACCACGCGGTTAGGGAGTTTATCGAAGATATCTCCAAAGATATTTTTCTTGATATCTAGATACCATAAGGTTTCCAAAGATATAAAAGATCCCAGAAGATATTTCCGACTCTAAAATATCTTACAATATATGATTTGATATGATATGAGATCTTCTTGATAGGTATTCATAGCATAAGTGGGTCTCGCCTAATAAACATCCAATCAGTCAATTAAGCAAGCTTCTCTTCCAACCTAAAGCCCACGACCCATTGGACTCAAGTCCAAATTAGCACAAGTAATACAACTAGGTGATTAGGCCCATAAAATAAACCAACTTAAAGGAATAATTCATAAATCAAACTCCAACTGGATATCAAGACCCGAGCCGAGTCAAAATTGAACCCCATTGTCGAGCCAAAAAATGGACGGAGTGTAAGGTTTTGGGAGCGGGGTATTAAACAAGTTGTGTAACAAAACAAAATTCTTGATCAAGTTCTTTTTTTTTTTTGACTCTCACATGCTTTCCCACGTGCCACAATGAGTATTTGTAGATCCATAACAAGACGTCCATCAAACATACTATAAATAAATAAATAAATAAATAAATAAATATATATATATATATATATATATATATATATATATATATATATATATATATATATATATATTGGAAAAATGGTAAATTTTATTCCAAAAACAATGCAATATTCTTACAACATACAATCAAAGTGGGACTCCCACTCTTCAGTTCCCCATAGCATTTACATCAAACTCTATGTTATGGAGGATGCCTACCGGAGGGATGATCAGCCCCTCAAAAGTACAACGGTTTCGTTCCCTCCATATATGTCAAACTGAGGCCGCCAATCGGACTCTGGTGGTCCGGAACCAGTCCTGCCCTCTTCCTCGGCTATCCCGGAGCACAGTAATGATGTTCCCAATTCCCTTCCCGGAGTCACATCCACCCAACGCTCTACTCTGCTTAGACCAGATCTGCCATGCCAGGGCACACTCGAAGAAAATGTGCCCTATAGATTCATTCTCCACACTGCATAGTACACATTTAGGATCTGGAACCGACACTCCAAACGAACTCAGACGATCCCTAGTCAAAAGACGGCCCAGTAGAAGCCTGTAGACACAAAGCTGCATCTTCCTGGCGAGACCCTTGCACCATACGAACTCGTAGTCAGAACTCTGAGGAAAGGTGCGCCGGATGTGGTTATAGCAGCTCCGGAATTGGAACTCCCCAGTTCCCGGAGCAGCTTCAGTCGGCTCCCAAATTCACCGATCAACAGGCAAGTCCGGGTCAATTGCAATAGTACCGATAATCCCACCCAGCTCATCGGTAAACCGATAAGACTCCGGCCTCCACTCCCTGTCGCGTATGATACGACTACACGTCAGCCCACGACTGTCCTCCTGATGCGTCGGGGCTCCCCTGATGTCCAATAGCGAAAGCCGATCTATCCAAGGATCCCGCCAGAGGTCCGTTCCAGATCCATCCTTCATGACCTTCCGGATTGCAGATTTGAGAACCCTCCTGTGTCTCAAGACAGTCTTAAAAGTGACTGAGTAATTGTTGTCAGTAGCACAGGTCCAGAAGTTGTCCTGCTTCACATATCTGCTGTACATCCAGTCAGCCCAGAGGGACCCCCCGTTGATGAATCTCCATGCCAGCTTAAGCGCAGAGGCCTCCCTGATCTCCAGCAACGGCCTTAGCCCCACTCATCCCTCCTTCCTGGGTCTACAGAGCTGCTCCCAGGAGATCGCATGCATACCCCCCTCCAAATGAAGTCTGCGCAGATCCGCTCCACTTTCCTAACAGTGGCCACAGGGAGGAGGATTGATTGCAGCCAGAAATGAGCCACAACCGAAATCACCGATCTAACCAGCTCGATGCGTCCTCCAAAGGATAATTCAGCGGCTTACCAACCTTCCATCCTCCTCTGGACATACTCCACCAGACTATGGCAGTCCTGATCCCGCGCATAGTTGACTGTGAGAGAAACTCCTAAATATCTTACCGGAAGATAACTCCTCTCAACTCCCAGCACATCGGCCCGCTCCTCCTTCTGGGGACATAGGGAGCTGAAGTACACCCTGCTCTTATCTCTGTTTATCTGAAGGCCCGAGAGGGACTCCAACTCTCCCATAATCTCCGCAATTGTCTGCATACCTTCCGTCGATGGCTGGATGAACACCAAGAGATCATCTGCATAGATAAGGTGGATAACTGGGGGATCTACCCTCCTGAACAATGGGACCAGACTCCCACGGTGCACTGCCAGGTCCATCAAACATGTGAAGTATTCCATGACAAGCGTGAACATGTAAGGGGACAGAGGATCACCTTGCCTAAGCCCACGGTTGTTCTGGAAGTACCCATAAGGGATGCCCTGGATGAGGACAGAGAAAGTGGAGGACGTGATGCACTCCCAGATCAATGCAACCTAGTGGTTCTCGAAATCCATAGCGGTCATCAGATGACAGAGGAAGTCACTATTGACCATGTCATACACCTTCCTCAGGTCCAGTTTCACACATGCTTTCTCCCCTCCGGATTTGCTAAAGCCCCTCACCATCTCATGAGCCAGGAGGCTGTGCTCAGCGATCGACCTCTCCTTGATGAATGCAGCCTGATTCGGAGATACCAAGTCCTGCATGATCCCCTCCATCCGCCGGCACATAAGGTGCGTAATTATCTTAAAAAGATAATTACAGCACGCAATAGGTCTGAAATCCGCCAGTGATGTCGTTCCCTCCTTCTTAGGCACCAAGGTCAGGAAAGTGTGGTTCAGCTCTTTTAGTAGTTTTTCTTTGGTGAAGAATTCCTGCACCACCTCCAAGACCTGATACTTCAGAATGTCCCAGTGGCATTTGTAGAACCCACTGCTAAAACCATCCGGTCCGGGTGCCTTGTTGGGATCCGCCAATTTGACAATTGATTCCACCTCCTCCAAAGTAACAGGGGCAAGAAGAATGCTATTCCCATACGGAGTCACCAATTTTTTCGTAACATCTGGGAACACAGACAGGTAGTCAGTCTGGAAATATAACTCAGAGTAGTACCTGACAGCCTCGTCCTGGATCTCAGCCGGCTCCCCCACCAGGTTGCCATCCACATCAAGTAGCTGGGAGATGTGATTCCTATGCTGTCTGGTCCGGATGACATCATAGAAGAACTTGGAACAACGGTCGTCGTCCTTGAGCCAGGAATATTTGGCACGCTGAGCCGTGCTAATCTCCTTCTACAGCCGCAAGATGTTGACTTCTCCAATCAGCTCCTTCTCTCTCGCCGCCAGGTCACCGTTTAGCATGTTAGATTGCATGTCCTGCTGGATAGCCCGCAGCTCCACCTCCTTATCTTCTAAGGTAGACTTGGGCAACCCCTTCACCCAACTCCGTAGAGCCTTCTTCGTAGCCTTGAGTCGACGCACCAAGCGAAACTGGGCCGTCCCCTCATGACAGCTAGTAAGCCCCTCTGAGACAGCCTCCGGATAGCCCTCCGAGAGATATCAACAGTTGTTGTACCTGAATGGGCGAGACTTCCCAGGAGACCGAGTAGTGAAGCCTACCATGATGGGGGAATGATCGCTCGTCCTAGCGGCCAGGCCCTCAGCCGAAGAATTGGGAAAATGTCGGAACCATTCCCCATTGCCCAGGGCTCTATCAAGCTGGCATGCAACCCTGTTCCGGATTGCTTTGTTATGCCAAGTCCAAATGAAGCCTGAGCGCGACAATCCCTGGAGTCCCGCCTGGATGAGACATCTCTGAAAATTATATAGGATAGAGTCTGGAATTGGACGGCCGCCCACCTTCTCCCCTCGATGCAGAAGGGCATTGAAGTCCCCGATCAGAAGAAGCGAAAGAGACGACGAATCAGCAGCGGCGGCAACCCGGGAGATGTCGCTCTACAGGGACTCCCGTCTCCTCCTGTCGTTGTGGCCGTAAACCGCCCCCAGCAAGAACCGAAAATCACCCTTGTTCGAGAAGGAGATGGCGATCAATTGCTCCGTCATCAAGATCAAGTCCCCTTCCCAGCTCTTCGAGTTCTATCTGACCCAAATCCTGGCCATGTCACATAGAGCCAGGTTGTGAAGTTGGGCCCAATGAGATGGGGTCCGCCAAGCAAGGGTCTTTTCACCTTTGATCTTAGATTCTAACAGTACAGAGATGTCGCACTTCTCTCTGTGAAGAATCCCACAAATCTCTCTCCACCTCCCTAGCGAACACGCTCCCCTCACATTTCAGACGATGATTGCCATTAATTAATGAGAGGATGAATCCCCTGAAAAATACCCGGATCGGCACCTGGGGAATGTACCACATCCGACGCTAATAGATCCTCCTCCATCAGTCGGAATGGCCTGCTGGGGAACGACCTGAGAGAGCACCATCGCCCAGACAGGGTTGCCAACACACGCCGCCTCCTCCCTATCAGTAGGATGCCCCCCTCCCTGGAGGGACCATCACTCAGCGGACCAACAACACGTCGCTTCTTACAGTAAACATGCCCCTCAGCCGATCCGCCATCCCTCCGCTCCTCTCTCCGACGCCACCATACCTCTGGTAACCATACTCCTATGCACCAGGCAGGTGATCAAAGCCCCACTCGTGGGAGCTAGCTGGGTAGAGACAATGAAGCTCATTCGGCCATCACTCACTGGAGGAGTAGTCCCTCCCACCAAGACCTCCTCTCCACTGTCATCTCTGGAATCCATGTCACGGGGTGAATCTGGAACCTCACTAGAGGGAATATTAGGCTCCACCTGAGGGCCTACTGACGAACAAGTACTTGCCAGATGCCCAAAGCAAGTACATCGTGAACAGGTAGGTGGAACTCATTCATATTCCACCTTCTGGGTTAGCACCTCTCCAGAAGGAATTTCATATTCCACCATCTTCGGTAACTCTCCCCCAGCCCGAATCTCCACAAAAATCCTGGCATACATCAACCTCGAACGAAAGGGAGTAGCTTCATCCACCTTGATCGGGGTGCCCACCAAGCTCGCCAGACGCATCAGCAATGAGATACTCCAGAACCGGACAGGGAACTCAGGAAAGCGAATCCATACATGGATGGCATTCAGGACTTCCCTCTCACATCTAAGTTCTAGGGTCCATTCCTTCAGAATGATTGGCCCAAACTTCACATAGTAGAAGCCGTTCTCGCGAGCAAAGAACTCCATACTGCCCTTAGGCTG
>JANAVB010016999.1:4705178-4820178 GCA_029216955.1 Iris pallida | reverse complement strand
AACTACTTCAAGTTTGGCGGCATTTTTTGTTTAGGACACTAATCTATTTCAAATGTCTGCAGATAGTATAACCTAGTAGGATTTCACTTATACAGTGAGGTTATGATTTTAGTGCAAATCCGGCCTTGTATAGACAAATATTTTCCTTATATTTTTTTTTTACTCAAGTACCAATTCTCTCCTCACTGCCTTCATGCTTTGTTTGTTAATACATATTCCTTACTGGCTTTGACTGCAAAAGGTATCTAATTATCTATTCTTCAGTCTGCTTTCCTTATGATGCGGTTGCATGTTTAATATGTTCTTTGACTCGTGAGTTAATCCTATTTATTAATTTAATTAATTGCATTATAGGTTTGCTGCAGAGATATTTCATGATCTGCATGAAGAAGTGATAGCCACTGCTGCTAGGGGTCATGGATTGATGCTCCGGGTCCAGCAGCTGGAGGCAGAGTTTCCTTCAATCGAAAAGGCTTTTCTCTCTCAGACTAATCCTTCACCTCTGGCTTTTAATGAGGGTTAGTAACTTCATCAAAATACCTTCCTTCCTGACGGTTAAGTTTATCTTATCCAATGTTTTCATGATTGTCTTAAAGTGAGGGTTAGAACTTCACCTTCCTTCCTGATGGCTAGCTTTATCTTCTCTAATGTTTCATGATATCATCTATCTACCTTTTCATGGTTACCATTTTCAAACCTTCTTTTGTGCAGATTACATATCCCCACTTTGAATGCATCTGGTTTTATTTCCATTGTTAATATTTATTTATTGACTTAGAAATTCAATTGATGCTTAGTCTTTCATTTGCCAAAATATCTGCCATCTCCGAGTACTCTGCAGAGCTGTGTCGCGTCTGGTGTGGGTAGTGCTAGACTCAGAACCTGTAACCATCCCCCTGTTAGCTATGTCATGTTTACCTGTTCAGGTTGCTCTTGGTAGTGCTAGCCCGGATCAGATCTAAAACCCCCTAGCTCCAAGTAATTGATTTTGAACATACTCGATGTAAGTTTGAGGTCAGACCAGTGTCCTCTAGATGGAGATTCTACCCAACTCATTCATCAACAGATCCTTGGGTTTGGGGTATTCCACTAAATCTGCATATGAATATCACTAAAACTATACCTTACTACCATTTTGCATCAGGCCAGGGTGCAGGAAGGTCTATGTGGACCCGAACATGTACATACTTCTCTCTGATCTTCTTTTGTGAAACAACCCTTCCTGCCGGAGTCGGATGTCCAGTTAAAGCTTAGTTTGGGTCTGTGTCGGGTCCAGGTCATTGATCCAAAAGATGGCCATACTTATCTACTTTCTGCAATGATCTTTGAGGTTAGTTGTATGTCATGTTTCTTACCAGTAAAATTTCGACAAAGCTTGAACCATTACTATGTAAAGCTAAACTAATATGCTATGTTGCACGAACACGGATTGGACATGACACGTTACACGCCGACACGGATTCAACATCTATTTTGTATTTTGGAGTGTCCATGCGTGTCCGATGCATGTGTCCGACACGACATGGACACAACATGAAATTAGTTGTACGTCATGTTTCTTACTAGTAAAAATATATATGCGCAAAAGGAAATGCCCAAGTTCCTGGGTGACGCCTAGGCGAGGCGGGAGGCCTGTCGTCTCACCTCGCCTAGCGCCCGGAACAACATTGGTTATTAATTTGTAAATATAAGTTCATGTGATTTCTTGGCATATTCATGGTCTTAGAGCTGAGTTGTGGATGAAGGCTATTCATTTTAGAAGCTCAAGATTGTGCCTTAAAGAGGTTCTTATAAAGGGGTCATTTACCTTCTATCTAGCTGTCATATGTCTATCATATAATTTTTATAATAGGTTAACAATGTGTTCAATAAAATCAATTTGTATGGTTTAGTTAGGGTTTTCACTAAATAGCTAAAGACTATTGTCACTCATCTCATGATATAGGAAATAGTCCTCTCTAGACTCTCTGAGATTTATTGGCATGTAAGGTTTCACTGGAAACATCATCTTTCCAATTACATCTGGTCATACCGTAGGTTGGGCCTTTGGTGGGGGGTGGGCGTAGTCTTGGGTTTTAAATCCAGAAGAGGGATTGGTAAATAAACTGACTTTGATTCCCATGAAAGAAAATACAACTGTCCGTTATTCAACCTCACTTTATTCCAATTCCTTGGGATCTTCAACTATTCTATTGCCTTTATTCTTCATCCCTCCATTCTTTTTGTTCTAACTCGTTTACATGCAACAACAAGAAGAAAACCTTTATCCCAAAATTTTGTGGTTGGTGGCACGACTATGAGGTATAAG
This sequence comes from Iris pallida, assembly GCA_029216955.1. Classification (NCBI taxonomy): domain Eukaryota; kingdom Viridiplantae; phylum Streptophyta; class Magnoliopsida; order Asparagales; family Iridaceae; genus Iris; species Iris pallida. The sequence goes on along the minus strand of JANAVB010016999.1, from coordinate 4,817,870 downwards.
AAAGCTCCATAAACGGTTTGACGAAAATTTTAGACTGGCTGTCTACTAACATCCACTCTCTATGTTGGGGACAAATTCCTAACCATGCAGTTATGAGCATTAGAGGTTTATGCCATAAACCTAGGCATCCAATTGGCAGGTAGGTAGATCTACCTACTGGATATATATATTTTAAACACATGCAACCAAGGAGCACCCTTAAGTCTGCTAGACTATAAAGAGTCTAGATGAAGAGGTAATATGATACAATTTGAGAATTGCATTCATCTATGACAAATTAAACCAAAGAGTGAAGGAACGGCGTCCCCATAAATTGTTTACTTGGAGTGGAGAGAGGATCACTTTGCAACATGCACAGGTCCAAGGGATATAGTTGATAGATATCACACTGGCAAATAACATGTGCCGGATGTTGAGTGCTGAGAGTAGGAATGATCAAACACTAGCATCTAGAGGACAGAAGGTAGAACTTTACTAGGTCCTTATCAAGTTTTAGTCACTAGCAATTAGGTTCAATACAACCATCATTACCAGCATCACCATCCGTATTTTTTTTCATAAAATGGATGGAGATGAATCTAATCCTTAAGTTGACTATGGTGGGATTGGCATCATACAAACTGTGAACAATAATCCTATGAGTAGGTACTCAATACCAAGTTTCTTGCTAGGCAACAAAATATACATGATAAAGGCATTTCATAAGAATGAGATTGTAGGTTGATAGAAGGGGCTCCTAACCGTTACACAATCTAAGAGCATGCAACAACCTCCAATATTATCTGTAGAGATTGATTGATAATCTCATAGGCTTTATATAGCCTTTACATTATGGAATATCCAATGGAATATCCTGTGGTATATTCTGGAATCCCAAATATGTCCTCAGGATATTCCCATATTAAATATAGCATATTCTCTTACTAAATATATCAACACTCCCCCTCAAGATGGGCGAAATATATTCACTAAGCCCATCTTGTCACATCCTCTCATCATGCTGATAGAGCTAAGCCCCTTGGTCAGTCCGTCTGCTACTTGATCTTTGGTTGGAGCGTAGCCCAGCTCTAGTAGTCCTTTATCAAGCTTTTCTTTGATGAAGAATCTGTCAATCTCGATATGCTTGGTCCTGTCATGCTGCACTGGATTGTTGGTAATACTAATAGCTGACTGGTTGTCACACCATAGCTTCATCTTGGCTCCCTGGTCTAGCTTTAGCTCTGTCAGCACATTCTTCAACCACAATAGCTCTGTGACTCCCAAGGCCATAGCTCTATACTCTGCTTCAGCTTAGGGGTGTGCATCGGTCGGTGGTCGACCTATTTGGTCACAACCGAAGTCGAGCCGAAGTTAATCGGCTTGAAATTAATCCCAATCAAACCAAACCAACCAACTGGTCGGTTCGGTTTTGAAACCGACCGACTTGGTTCGGTTTGGTCCGGTTCGACTTGGTCGGTTTTGATCACAGAAAAAAAAATGGACTGCCATTTAAGTTAGGTATTGTTGCTTATTTTGTGGTATGGAACTCCAGTTAATCACATGGAAAAAAAATGGACTTGGTCCGATTTGGAAGTAACAGCTGCCAACCAACAACCCCTAGCATAAACCATTCAGTTTCAAATTTTCAAAAGTCAGTACAATAAAGAAGATGTATATTATGGAATGGGAGTGACCTATGCCAGAATCACCATACATGAAAATGTGCACAACAATTATACATGAGAATGAGAAGAGAAGTTTTCACTTTTCTTTTCATTCACTGCTGCTTAGTCCCAATTATTTAACACTAGCCTAGTAGTCTCGGTCTCCCCTACCTATCGGTCCAACCCAATCATAATTATTTAACACTCACATAGGGTTTGGTTCGGTTCGATTTTAATCGGTTTTGGAATAACCAAATCGTGAGCCGAACCAAACCGATCGGTTTTAGAAAATGTGTAGTCGAACCAAACCGATTGAACCATCGATTCAGTTAAAAACCGATCGGTTCGGTTTGGTTTGGTTCGATTTGGTCGATTTGACTTAAATGTGCACAGCCCTACTTCAGCTGTTGATCTAGCCACCACTGACTGCTTCTTACTCCTCCAAGAGACCAAGTTGCCTCCTACAAATATGCAGTATCCCGATGTGGATCTCCTGTCGTCAGCACAGCTAGCCCAGTCAGAATCACAATAGCCCTCGATGCTCACGCGATTTTTTCTTCTGAAAATCAGTCCCTTCCCGGGGGCTCCCTTCAAGTACCTCAGAATCTGGTACACTGCGTCCATATGACCCTTCCGGGGGTCATGCATGTAGCGGCTCACTACGCTGACCGCAAAGCTGATATCAGGTCGAGTGTGGCTCAAGTAGATCAACTTGCCCACCAATCTCTGATATCTATTCCGGTCAACTGGTTCTCCAGCTTCAGCATCCAGTTTGAACTTCTGGTCTATCGGTGTCGTAGCTGGTTTGCATCCCATCATCCCTGTTTCCGTAAGCAGGTCCAGTGTGTACTTCCTTTGAGAAAGAACAATTCCCTCTGTATCTCGAGCAATCTCAATCCCAAGAAAGTATCGAAGAGGGCCAAGATCCTTCACCTCGAACTCCTTGCCAAGCTTTCCTTTGAGTTGGGTGATCTCCTGCTCATCATCGCCTGTGATAATCATATCATCTACATATACAGCAAGTATGGTGATGTGGCCTCCACTTCGTCTGAAGAAAGTATGATCATCATTGATCTGCTGATATTCCATTCCTATCATTGCTCTCCTGAACCTGTCAAACCATGCTCGAGGAGACTACTTCAGTCCATAGAGGGACTTCTTCAGTCTGCAGACCTTGTCTTCTGTCTGTTTGGTGTCGAATCCTGGTGGTATCTTCATGTACACCTCCTCCACTAGATCCCCATGAAGAAATGCATTCTTCACATCCAGTTGGTGTAGCTTCCACCCTCCATTGGCTGCTAGGGAGATCAAGGTCCTGACAGTGCTAATCTTCGCCACTGGTGCAAAGGTCTCGTCATAGTCGATGCCGTACGTCTGACTGTATCCTTTTGCCACCAGTCGAGCTTTGTAGCGCTCAACCTGTCCATCTGGGTTCTGCTTCACAGTGAAAACACATTTGCATTCGACTGCTCTTTTTCCTTCTGGTAGGCTCACCAGCTCCCAAGTGTGGATCTTCTCAAGAGCTCCCAACTCCTTGTGCATCGCCGCTTTCCACTTTGGATCGTTCTTGGCAACCTGCCAATTGTTAGGTACAGTAATACTATCCAAAGATGCTATAAATGCTCCATGAGAAGAAGAGATATGATCATAAGAGACAAACTTAGCAAGATTCCAACCATATCTGTCCGGAGGATTTCCTGCATTACTGCAAATAGTCTTTCGTATAGATAGTGGTGTGGAAGAAGTAGGAGGAATGATATCACCTGAGGATGATGGTGCTGTAGATGAGGAGGATGGTGGTGTAGGTATCTCAGGAGAAGGGACAGACGCAGGCAAGGGACTTAGCACTGACACTGTGGGTACTGGTCCTGCAGTTTGCTTCTCTCTCCTGCTGTAGGTAAGTAACTCCCCCTGAGCGGTAGGCCTAACACTTCTCATCTCCTCCCCCTGTTCCGCTTCACCTTCATGTTCCTCCTCAACCATGTCTCTATGCCAAACTTCTAAATCAGTTACCACCAAGTCCATCTCCCCCTCTTGCCTTATACTGGTAGTATTAGGCGTGTTGTGCGAAGTTTCCTCCTGACGGTAATATGGCTTATGCTCCCGGAAGTGGACATCCATACTAACAAATTTCTTCTTCCCTACTGGACTCCAGCACATATACCCCTTCTGAGTCGCTGAGTAGCCCACGAAGATGCACTTGACTGCTCTAGGGTCAAGTTTTCCAACTGATGGTCTGTTGTCCTTCACAAAACACACACACCCGAACACTTTCAGTGGAAGTATCCCACTATTATTGCCTTGTAATACTTCACATGGAGACTTCCATCCCAGGACTTTTGAAGGCATCCTGTTGATAAGTTGAGCTGCTGTCAACACTGCATGCTCCTATAGATTTTGTGGGACATTCATGTCGATCATCATACTTCTTGCGGTCTCCAGAAGGTGTCGGTTCTTCTTTTCTGCTACTCCATTTTGTGCTGGTGTGTATGCACAAGTGGTCTGATGTTGTATGCCGTGTGCTGACAAGTACTCTGCAAGCGTCTTGTTGGTATACTCCGTGTCATTGTCAGACCTCAGTACCTTCACCACTGCATTGTACCGAGTCTGGACATGCTTATGAAAATCCCGAAAACAAGCAAATACATCACTCTTGTTTTTCATCAAATACAGCCAGGTGACACGAGATGCATAATCAATAAAGGAAACAAAGTAATTATACCCATTCATAGTGTTAGTAGCACATGGACCCCAAACATCAGAATGTACTACCTCAAAAGCAAAAGAGCTCTTATGACCAGTACTAACATATGAGCTCCTAGTAAGTTTTCCTAACTCGCATGCATTACATACTAACTTCTGTTTATTTGATTTTGCATACATCTCTGGATACAACTTACTTAGAGTATCAAAGGAAGAATGTCCCATCCTCCTATGATGAAGTATCAATGTATCTTCAGTCCTCTGCTGCAGCTCTCCCATTCCAGCCTTCTCTGCCATAGATACCAATGCTGAGTCCAGTCCTTCTCGATCTAGGTACCACAGTCTCTCATGCCAGGTGTCAGTCCCAAGTCTTCGTCCCGTCCCTTTCTCCTGGAAGATCACCTTAGGAATATCAAAAGAAACAATACATTTCAGTTGGAGAATTATAGAACTAATAGACAAGAGACTGACTGGAAAGGATAGAGCATGTAACACATTGGATAATCTTACTGAACCTGTACAACTAACAGTACCCTTACCGACCACTGGTTGGAAAGTGCCATCTGCAGTCTGAATGATGTCTGCTGATACTAGGTGAGTGTATGAAGAAAACTCACTAGCGTTCCCAGTCACATGTTGAGATGCTCCTGAGTCGATAATCCAGTCTGACGTTTTAAGGGAAGACAGATGCAAGAGCGAGTGACTCGTCAGTACCTTCTGATGGGTGGACATACATAGCGGCGTTGCCTCCAACGAAGAATGGGGTGGATGTCTCTCCTTCGGTGGACGCTCTCTGCTTTCTCTCCAGCAGGTCCAGTAGTGCCTGATCCTCCTCAGTAAAGGTGCCACCAGCTCCTCCATTCCCTTCTGCTACCAGCAGGTTTGCCCGATAACCTCCTCGGCCTCTTCGTCGGCCTCCTCGACCACGACCACGTCCACCATATCCTCGTCCACGTCCACCACCTGAGTCTCCCTCCTTAGGTGGTTTGGTACAAGCATACCGATGATGACCCATCTCTCCGTAGTTGTAGCACTGCCGATTGTGTTGCCAGAGCTCTCCCTTGGGTCCTGTGTCGCCCGAGCTAGTAACCGCTAGTGCTGACTTTGCTTCGGGGGGACCACCTGTCCCCGTCTGTAGACTGATGCGCGTCTCCTCCTGGATCATGGCTGAGATAGCCTTCTCAAGACTAAGAATCTCTGGTTGTGCGAGGAGTAAGGCTGTCCTCTGTGCGAATGCAGTATTCAGCCCTTTGAGGAATTTTATCGTCCTCTCCTGCAGACACACATGTCTCTCCTTGCACTTTGGGTCTCCGCAGCTTGTCCGTTTTGAGGAGTGATCATAATCCAGCCAGAGACGCTCCAACTCTGTGGCGTACTCCTGCACCGTCTTCTCTCCCTGTACAGTGTCGTCGATCTCTCCTTTTATCTGGAAGATCCGTAAGTTGTTTCCCACACCATCATAGGTTCTCCTCAGCTTCTCCCACACGTCTTTCACCATCTCAATTCCATCTACTGTGGAGGCAATAGACTGAACTAAGGAATTGAAAAGCCAGATGTAAATCACCATATGAGTGGATTTTCACTCGTCGCGTCCTGTCGAGCCCTCGTCCGGCTCTGTCTTCTCGTCCGTCAAGAATCCCTCCAGGTTCTTTCCTGCAAGGGTTCTTCTCACCCGCCGTGACCAACTCAGATAGGTGGCTGGTCCGTCCAGCTTCAGATCGATGGAGGATAGTTCCAACTTTGGCGGCATTCGTGTCGTGCTCTCACCAGCCGACACTTTCATCAACTTCATCAACATCGCCACATCGTCAGCATCCAGCTTCTTGAGGATCACCTCCATCGATGCTTCTTCTCCGATCACGTCACGCTTGCTCCACGACTCACGCTCGTCCTTGTCGTCCTCTCCTAGATCCGAACATGTCTGATTTCATCGGATCTAGGAATCAACATCTCCTTCGTCCTCGTCGTCTTCTTCGTCTTCATCGTCCTCCGATGGAGGCGCGCATAGCGGCAACCACAGCGGCAGCAGTCAGCCGCAGCAGCAACAGCCAGCCGCGGCAGCGACAGCAGTGGCCGCAGCAGCGGCAGCGGCAGCAGTGGCCACAGCAGTAGCAGCAGCGGGAGCGGCCGCGGGAGTGGGAGCGAGGAAGGAGAGGGGTTAGGGTTAGGGTTTTTGGTGGCAGCTAGGGTTAGGGTTTGTGGAAAGGTAGCTCTAATACCATGTAGAGATTGATTGATATGTTTTATTGATAATCTCATAGGCTTTATATAGCCTTTACATCATGGAATATCCAATGGAATATCTTGTGGCATATTCTGGCATCCCAAATATGTCCTCAGGATATTCCCATATTAAATATAGCATATTCTCTTACTAAATATATCAACGTTATCTATAATTGAAAAGGGTGTAGCTAATGACATAGGTTGTGGCAGAAGATTTGTGTCAGATCTTATGCAGGCCTGTTTCAAGTTCAAATAAAACAAAGTTCTTTGAGCATTTATGACCAAATCAATCAACTAATGAGCTTGGTTAGATTTTTGTTTTATATGAAGACTTTTTGCTGTCTCAGTAGGAAGCAGGCATTAGTGCATTGATCATTGGATATTGAGAAAGAAGCTTTTTTTTACTGTCCACCTGAATCTTCTGCCCTTGGTTGCGACAGTAGAAAGGTAGAAGCCTAGAAGGTCTCAAACTGACATGCAACATGCAACATGCAACCACCAATGTCACTACAAACGCGTTCCTTTTTTTATTCTCTTGTTTATTTTTTCTGAAATTTGAATCCTTATTGTTAGTCCTTTAACTGGGATTTGATATACGAATTCTCTTTGCGAAAAAGGCATCATTGTGCCACGAGACTCCCACTTATGCAGGGTCTGGGGAGGGCTAAAATGTATGCAGCCTTGTACCCATATAAATGGAGATGCTGCTTTGGCAACTTGAATCTGCATCCTCCAGGATGCAAGCACCGAGACTTAACCCCCACCCCACCCCCACCACCACCCACATACTCACATAAACACACAAATTCACTTTGCTAAATTCTAAATTTTTGCTGGATTTTCGTATACTTGCTTGTGAAAGTCTGAATTCTCGTCTTTGCTGATTGGATTTTATCATTGTTTCAAGCATTTTTACACCAAAACCTTTTATTCAAAAATTTATATTCATTGTTGATATTAGATTCAAAATGATTTACCAATAAGAATGCAACTTTCAACTCTAGAGTCTTGAATTATGATCAAATCAATCTCTTGAAAGGATGAATCTGCAATGAAAAATCTTAGTGCACAAGACGGTCTTCTTTACTCCTGATGATGTATCAGCACTTTAGACAATAATCAAGTTTGTATTGGTAAATTGAATAGTTTGGCTTTGCTACTGTTCCATACTTCTAAAAGGCCCATATAATTACATATCTACACTTGACTGAGTTGTGTTACTTTCACATTGCAGGAATTGACTGGCGTGCTAATCTGAGAATGGATCAGAATTTAGTTACACGTGGAGATATGCCGCGCTTCATTCTAGATTCCTATGAAGAATGTCGTGGTCCTCCTCGATTATTTATGTTGGACAAGTATGATATTCATCTTATGTTTCTAATTCATGTTCTACAATTGAACATTTAACTTGATAAAAGAAATCCTTTGTTTTTAAAGGTTTGATGTCGCTGGCGCCGGGGCTTGTTTGAAACGATATTCTGATCCATCATTCTTTAAGGTGGATCTGGCGTCCTCTGGAATGATGGAAGAAGGGGGTAGAGAAAAGAAAGTTCGTAAGCTCAAGGTATTCATTTTTTGTAACATATACTAAACAAATAGTAATAGAAATTGTTTGAGAGGTTTGCCTATCTACTATTGAAGACCTTACCTTTTATTATTCCTTCTCTCTTTTGGCACCTATCTATCTTTCAGCTATTTTATGATGTTTGACTTTGATTCTGTGGTAACGGGAATAGTAATCGAGATGTAAACTTTGACAATATTTCTTCTAAGGTTATCCCGGATTGTTTTAGTACTCCCAGCGCAGCGATACTGTAGTTGCATCAGATGAAATTGCGCTGCTGTTTTTTTACTGCGCCATACTCATGTATCTCTGGGGATAGTGTTTTGGACGGCATCGCTTTTGCCATTTGGAACCATTTGCTGATCATATTAATGTGTCTTTCAGTTTACTTAATGTTAGGTTCCTAGTCTCTTAGGAATAATTTAGCTTATAGGTATATGTCTCAAATCATTACTCATAATTTTCTCTTTCATAGATTAAACTTGCTTGCAATTTCTGTTGGATTCTTTTGCAACTCTAGCATATACGCATCAGGAGTAAGTTTTCTGTTTCTGAACAAAGAAACTGGATATGCGTAGTAAACATGTTTGCTCAGTTATATTTGGTTTGAAGTTGTTGCATAGGTTATCTTATGTGCTGATTTACTGAGGTTACTAGTTGTTAAAATCTTATGTCATTTGTGAAGTTACCTTTGATTTTCCGAACTCTCAATATTCCTCTAAACGGCCTTGCTTTCTATTTGAGCTCTTTAAAGCTATAAAAGCATATGAACATTGTGAATCATTTCTGCACTCAGTAACCATTGACATTTAGCGTGTGATTATATCAAGGTTGGCAGTATCGGTATTGGAATCGGTATCGGACCTTTCCTATGAGTATCGGGATCGGCGGTATCGGCAGTATCTACGGTTTCAGATTGTAGTATCGGATTTTTTGGTATAAGAAAACAAATTACTATTAATAAATTATTTAAATTCTAGAAAAACATATTTTATATATTTAGGCATAATTTTAAGTATCTCATGTGTTGTTTCTTAGTAATTTTGGAATTAAATGAAAAAATAATAACCTTTGCCGATTGGTTTACCTACGATAAATAAGTTTTTCTTATTTGCTTTTGCAACCTTACTATGCTTTTACACCCTTGTTGATTGGTCTTTTTCGTTCAATTTTCTTTGCCTAATTGACTAAAAAGAGAGCCCTGAGGCCGGTATTGGTCAGTATAGGTATCGGTCGGTATCGGATCAGGATGTGCCAAATTGTATCGGTATCAGCCGTATCGGATTGGTATCACCCAATACTGCAAACTATGGATTATATGTCACATACCTGGTTCATATCTCACTGCTTTCTATGTGTGGTGAAGATTGTTCTTACTTGTTACTTTCTGTTTTGGGTTCTTCTAGTCTAGTTATCTAATCTTTAAGGTGAGGTTGCATATTGTCAACTCCCAGCCTCTCCTCTGCGGATTTCTGTGTTTCTGATGCCTGCTTTAGAAGGTAATGGACAGAAATGTTATCAGGAGGATTTTCTGTACATTGCACCTGCAGTTTTCCTTGAAGGGATCTCTCGAAATGATTGGAAGGCAATTAGACCCAGGAGTTAGTGTTGATCGAAAGGGCTATCCTATCCTTGGTTGGATTTGGACTAGCTATTAATATTTTGTCATCATTCATCAATGTGACATATGGCACGATTTGCTTTATGGACTATATTGAGGACTAAGGGCTAGTTTGGATCTTAGAAGCCAGAAGAGAGAGCGCGGACGGAAGCAGGGGCAGGAGTGGGGGAACGCGACTACTTAGAAGAGTCTAAAGTTGGGAACGTGCGCTAACATTTTTTTATGTTTATTAATTATTGTTATCAAAACTTATAAATATCTTAATATTTACTAGAATTTATAAAGTTAAAGTTGCAGAGAGATCATTCGCATGTAGATTTTTTAGTTTCTTGGTACTTTGATAAATGTGTATTAATTTATTTTTTTTAGTTTTCTTCCCAAAATTTATGTTCTCTGTTAAAATTATGGTCATATGATGGAAAGCGCTCATGTCATCGGGGAAACGCGCTCCTACCGCCGCCGAGCTTCCGTCATCGGAGAAACGAGCTCCCAAGCAAGAATCACTGAATCGAGGTTCTTACTAAGATTCGTTGGGTTTGGACTGTTGATCGAAAGGGCTATCTTATCCTTGGTTGGATTTGGAGTAGCTATTAATATTTTGTCATCATTCATCAATGTGACATGTGGCACAGCTTTCTTTATGGACTATATTGAGGACTAAGGGCTAATTTGGATCGTAGAAGCCAGAAGCGGGAGCGGAGACGGAAGCGGGGGCAGAAGCGGGGGCTGGGGAACGCCACTACTTGGAAGAGTCTAAAGTTAGGATCGTGCGCTAATAAATTTTTTATGTTTATTAGTTGTTGTTATCAAAACTTATAAATATCTTAATATTTAGTAGAATTTACAAAATTCAGTTCAAAGTTGTAGAGAGATCATTCATATGTAGATTATTTTATGATGTCAATGTAAGTAATCTTTTGTTTTTTGGTACTTTGATAAATGTGTATTTTTTTAACTTTCTTTTCCAAATTTATGTCATTTCTTAAAATTATGGTCATATGATGGGAAGTGCTCATGTCACCAGGGAAACACACTTTCATCGTTGGAGAAACGAGCTCGTCATCGAAAAAACGAGCTCCCAAGTAAGAACCGTCGAATCGAGGTTCTTACTGAGATTCGTTGATCTCCTAGGAGTTTCTGGCTTCTAAAGTTTGAATTGCACTTAAACAAAACCATTTTCAGAATGCTTGTTGGGCTAGCGTTTTGGAAATGCCCATTTGAGCACCGAGATAAACAACACTTTTGAAAAAAACTCCCATCTGGAAAGGAAAGCATTTGGCTCGCCTCTTGCATTTGGCATCAAATGGAGTCTCTGATGAAACATTACTACAATCCAAGCTGGTCCTAAGTGTGGGCCTAGGTAGGCTTGATATGAAGTGGGGCCTAATATTGACCGTGTAGCAGTTGAAAGTATGATCACATATAGGCAGTTGTGCAAGTAAAGATCTCCACAAATCCTGCTACTTGAACAAAGTTCTATAACTGAAAATTGGCAATAAGATTTGATTATGGGTGAACTTAGATTCTTCCTTCAAGGACCTTTCATTCGCTCTTTACTTCTTTTGGATTTTGTGCTTTCTGAAGTCTTCTTTTTATTTTTATAGTTACTTTCTTCTTGTCATGTTTGGAAACCAGTAATCATGATGCACATACTCTACTCGCACCTTTTTTCTCCATTTGTCTTTTTGCGGATTTGTTTGCCAAGTAGAAGTTTGTCAAAGAAGAACATAACTGTTTGGCTGAGGTTAGTTTTTCTGAACAGTTCTTTTTCCCCTCAAAAACCAATCATTCGAACATTTGATATAGCTCCCATGAGTATCAGTTGACTGTCGGAATATTTCAGAACGCTAGGGAGAGTAGTTTTATGTCACTTACATTAGTGATGTTCCTACTTGTTTTGCAGAATCATTTATTAAAGTAGTACCTGCTCTTATTCTTTTCTTAACAGAATCTGCAGAACTTACCTTCTTCTTTTTCTTTCTGCCAGAAAAAGGGATCTCGCTGGAGGAATAGTGAAACTACCAAATCTTTCTTGGCACCATTTATCAGATCAAAGTAAGTTATTGCCTCTTTACATAGAGAATCTACTCGTTTATCTATTATCTTGCATATAAGATAATTTTCTTTAATATTCTAATGGTTGGTTCCATGCAGTTTGCAGCCGGTAATTTCTGAACAAATTTCTGCAAAAGTTCCAATGAGGCATATAAAATTGAAGTCCAGGAATTTGATGGATTCTGATATAAGCAATAAAAGAAGCTATATGGAGCATCTTCTTGAAGTGCATTCACCTGAGAAGAAAGTTATTGATCAAGTTGCATCAGTTGAACTACATGAAACTGTAACCAATACTGCTGTTAACTCTCCTATATTAAAAAAGAGAAATGGCATCCAGTCTCCTGCAAAACTTCCAATACATGAAGTAGCCGATCAGAAAATAAAGGACATAGCAGTGTTTACCCCTTCTGTTCCTGATGAAAAGGTAATGATCGAGTCCCAAGTGAAAAAAGCTGTTACTGTTCATGATTACAACTCGAATGAAGCTGAAAAGTACTCTCCAGCAATTCTGGAGGCTGATCAGCAGAAAGATATTGTTGACACCCATATCTCAATAGCAGATGGCTTTGATGGTCATGGATCTGCTGAGAAAAACAGAACAGATGCTATACTTGACGGGTATTGTTCTAGAGTTGAGGTGGATCCTTCATGCTTGCTGCTAGTGGATCAGAAGAATTCTTTCTCTAATTTAGTATTCTCATCCAAAGGTGGCTTTGATGGCTATAGATCTGATGATGTTGGTAGTGAGCTGGAGAATTACATGGATGCCTTGAATACCATGGAATCAGAAATTGAAACAGATTCTGAGAGTCGACAAAAGTCAGATCCAGGTATCTTGGACATGGAAGCTCACAGGATAGATGAATTCAACAAACGACAACGGGAGTTGCCAGCCCAATTTTCAGAACCAGATGATCTTGGGGACCTGACTGAGAAGGGGTTGAACAATATGCTCATATCTTTACCTTCTATGTCAGAAAATTCAGGTACTTTGAGTGACACACAGCTACCTCAAGAGGACTTGATTAATTTTTATGTGCCAGTCATTCCAGAAATTTGCCTCAGTGAACATGTTAGGACAGTTGATGAGCTACCTACAATTAGTAGGCTTGAGGAATCTATACCATCAGCCCATTTGCTTACTAATGACACCTGCAATGCCAATGGATCTGAAGCTATGAGTGCCCAGGTTGGAACTGTACGAGCATATTCCAGTTCTTGTTTTCCAGACTCAACTTCAAGTGGAGACCGTGTTTGTCCACCAGCAACTGGTGAAGCCCAATCAGTTACTATACACCCTACAGAAACATTCTCTGGATATGTGGAAGGCGACCATCAAGCTGGACAACAGTTGAATGGTAACATGGAGGAGCTTTCCACATATGCTGGTAACTCAAATATGTCTCCTGATGAGTTGCTACTTTTATCTGATACAGGATGCTCATTGCTTGGGGAGGAGGATGCTCGTGAAGAAATTCATGCTGATGAAGTTCCATCAGTTGTACACCCACCAAATGAAACATTCTTGGGTGTGGAAAACACTGATGAAACTTGTGAACAGCTAACCGCTAAGGAAGAGGTTCTCAAATTTCCTGATAATTATGATAGTAATGAGTTACTGCTTTCACCTGAAACAGAGGGCTCATTTTCTAACAGTATAGGTTTCCTCAAAGAAACTCATCCTGGAAAGTCCCCTAATGAAATGTCAGACAGAAGCATGCTCGGTAATCTTTCCTTAACGCAGGGTTGCTGCAGTCTTAACGAGGCTCCTGTGCAGTTTGATGAAACCATACTGCTCACTAAGGAAAAGTTCTCACATATCGAAAGAGAGGAGAAATCGTCAATAGAACAAGAGACAGAAGCATTAACAGGCGAAAGTATCTCGCCAACTATCCCTTCTTTATCTGCCAAAAACATATCTGCTGTTGTGAAGAGTGGTGATTTGGCTGCAGACATGGATGTTATTGAGATACCTGGAAATTTTGCTGCCGAGATGTCCTCTAACAATGGGAGGCTTTCTCATGGTGTTGGTGAAAATTTGGATGAAAATTTACCATGTACTGTGCATACTTCTGAACCTCTTTCCCAGGATCATGATGGTATGGAATCTCTCAAACCTGCAACATCCTCTACCATTTCTTCTGATGATTTATTGTCTGAATCTGTTGTCCCTCAAAGAGCTGATATTGCAGAAGATTCTGGAGAACTGTTCTCTCAAGATATGGGCGACACTCAGGGCGATAGTTTTCTTAAAGAAGTCCCAACTTGGTCTTTGAAAGATCCAATCACTTTATTTACTGAAGAAGGTACTGAAACTTGTTCAGGTACGATGTTACCTGCAACCAACTTTGAGCTATTCATTGAAACAAGTCCTATTGTCCTGCACCCTGGTGAATTGGCTGCAAAAGTAGATAATAGTACTGCATCTTCTGAAGATTTATTTAATGCTAATGTGGGAGGGACTAAAATTGTAATGCCTAACCTTCTGCCTGTTGAGTTGGAGCAATTGTCTGCTGCAGAGCAGCCTCAAAAATGTCATGAAATGGATTTGGCTGAGCTTTCATCAGGGGCCTCTGCAAATAATGCATTTCCTGATGGAACGGACCTGCAATCAGCTGAACCTGTTTGCATGGTGACAGGTGGGAACAACTTTGTTGCTGATACTGGGGGATTTCCACGTGGTCCTACGACGTCTAACCTTCCTGAGGAAGAGCATATTGAGAAAAACATGAAATGTGATAAATTATTAGACGAGTATGTTATTGTTGAAGCTGATGATTGTAACCAAGGTTCTTGTTCAATATACTCTCCAAATGGATCTGTCTTTGATATAGAGTTGCAAGATGATTATCTTCCTGGAAGTGCAGATATAGATTCGCATAATCTGGAGACTGATGAGATGTCTTACCCGAAGAGCACAATTGTAACACCTCAAATTGACAACCAAACAATGTCTTCTACAGCTTTGTGCTCAGAGTTTCCGATTGCAGGTTCATCCTATTCTTCTGATGCCAAATTATCAGATGGTGTTTGCCAGACAATGTCATCTGAGCCTGACGTTGGAAACGGGAGTTCATTATTTTTGTCAGAAAGTGAAGATTCCTTCTCAAGAGGAAGCATGGATGGGTCTAACCATTTCCTCGTAGAGCCTGCAATTCCTTTAGTAGATGACAATGAAGGAAATGTGACGTCCTTAAATCAGGAGGGCAAGCATCTTGAGGCTTCTGATATCCAATTTGACAGAGCTTTCTCAGATGAACAGACTATAAGTCAAGGTAATCCCAAGGACATTGATAATCAAACATTAAAACTGGATCCATATGCTATCCTTACAACTGTTGAGATGAATGCGTTTGACACAAGATATGAGCTACGGGAGGTAGAAGCTGTTCCTTCTGAATCCACTTCTAAGGTATCTGCTGGTTCCATGACCTCTGACATTTTCCCAATCATTGCAACTTCCAGCTCAGGCATTTCAGAAACTAGGGCCCCAGAATGCTTAGAACGACAGCCAGTTGAAGCAATTTTCAGCTTACAATCACAAGATGTTGAAGGAACATCACCACTTCCTCCCCTGCCTCCTGTCCCAGAATTCTTAGAATCAAATGTAGTTGAAGCAGCTTCCAGCTTACAATTACAAGATGTTGAAGGACTACCACCACTTCCTCCCCTTCCTCCTGTCCCAGAATTCTTAGAACCAAAAGTAGTTGAAGCAGCTTCCAGTCTGCATGTACAAGATGTTGAGGAAACACTACCACTCCCTCCCCTTCCCCCCGTAGAGTGGAGAATGGGAAATCTTAGGTATGGTTGTCTGAGGTCAGTTGGAGATACTGCTCAACCTCCAAAAGCTGCAAACACATTTATGGCATTATCACCTTTAGATGCAAAGCATCCTCAGGTTTCGGTCACAGCTGGGTTTGAAATGGTTCAGCCAACAACTTCACCATTATGGAAAGATGAGAGGGTTCCGCAAGGATCCTTAAATTCAGAGGGGGAAAGCCGACATGCTGAATTACCACCAATTGCAGATAAAGATGGACTTAACCATGGAATGAATCCTCCAAACCTATTTTTACCAGTATCACACTCGGAAAATGAGAGGTATTCTGGTGCTCATGATGCAGGAATGCTGGTAGTCGAAGAAAAAATAACCCAACATCAGGAGCAGTTACAAGGAGCACAGAGTATAGAGGACAAGAGACCTCGACTAGGTCAGCTAGTGCCAAGCTTAGAGTTGGAGAGATCTAAACATGAGTCCACAGGCATCGGAGCCCCGGTGGTGCCTCTGAACCCATTCTTGCCAGTATCATCTTCAGAAGAATTTAAGCATCAATATGGTTATGGAGTTTATGGAGGCGAAAGTCTGCAGCATCTAAACTTGTCACCGCCTCTTCCGGTTACCGGACCCAACATGCTTCCCTATGGTTTCTTATATAAAATGCGAGAGAATCCATCCATGATCTTTGATTTCATGGTGCCATCAACAGAAGTTGAGAGGCCAAGCTGCAAACATCGGTCCATTCGTGACCGGCCAAGAAATCCTCTGATCGAAGCTGTTGCTGCTCATGATAAAAGCAAGGTAACAATTGTTTAGTCCCACAACGATTGACTTACAAATTCTGTTATGTCCTTGTCATTTACTGGTTGATGTTTTTGCAGCTGAGAAAGGTATCAGAGCTTGATCCTCCTCAAAACAGGCCAAAGGCGGATGAGAGAGATTCATTGCTTGAACAGATAAGGAACAAGGTTAACAAATTATTACTGGAACTTGGTTGCCTTTTAAGGCGTTGCTTTAGCTCACTATAGTTTTGTATTATTCAGTCCTTCAACCTGAAGCCAGTAAATGCACCAAAGGTGAACATAAAAGGTCCTCCGACAAATCTGAAACTTGCTGCCATTTTGGAGAAGGCAAATGCAATCCGCCAGGTTTGCTTCCTGACTGAATGTTCAATGATTATTAGACAAATAATAACTATAATAATGAGGTTCATAATCAATAAGCCGTTTGATAAATGACAACCATCTCGTAAAGGAGATTTAGAGCTGAAATAAAAGTTGAAACTGAGACTTCCTACTTGTGTAATAAGGAGATTGAACAGAATTTTGAAGTTCTTGGTTCACTCTAGATATGTCTATTTCAAAAGCACTGATTTTTTTTTTTTTTCATTCTCAGTTTTTGCAAGTAGAAATAGAAACTGATTATTGTCATGTCATCTTTTTGGATATTCTGTGAACCTTGATTGAGCAGTACATGAATAAGCCTTGACAATTCGCTTAACTGTCTGAATCAACAAAAATTGTTTAGACATTTGAATTGGCATGATCATTATGTATGTGCCACACTATCCATTACAGAAAAACATTGGATTGATCCATTTTATAATTTGATTCAATTCAATTCAATAAATATACTTAACTAGCCATTTGGCTGATAATTTCATTTGTTATGTGGTTCAATAGTAGTTATGCTACCCATACCTTCCAGAGCATAACTAAGCATCCATAGTGGCTTGTATATGTTGGAGTCCAGTCTGAATTTGGTAACAACATATTTGTGGAATCCAAATCTGGTTAAATATATTTTAGATTTGGATGCCCATAATTGTTGTTGTGCTATTTTAGATATAATATGGTTACTATTTAGGAAATCCTATTATGATTTAAAATATGATGTTGATTGGATATTTTAGATATAATAGGATTTATATTTTATTCCTATTTAGGAAATCCTATTATGACCTAGAATAGATTTTTCGCATCCTATATATATGAGGTGAGGGTGGAGACACAAAGCATAGTGGAAAGTTGAAATTCGGGGTGCTCGTCCACATGAGATCTAAGAGAAAGTCCGCACTTTGCTTTTAGGGCTTCGCCATACAAGATAGAAGGAAGAGATCTGATCGAGGAGTTGTCAACATCGGTTATGAAAATTCTACGGGTTAGTGAGTGATTTTATTGTAATCCCTGTCGTTTCTTATTGAGTGTGGTGAGGGAGTTGAACCTATTACGGCAAATGGTTTCATCTGAGTTATATAGGCTGGAATTTATCCAGGTGACGTAGTTACCGCCATATACTTGTCTTTACTTGTGCTTGGTGTTCGTTAGACGGGGGTTGATTATTTCATGTGGGTTGGCCTAAGTTATTATTGCGACAACGTTTCAGACACGGTATTGGAGCGCTTGTAGGAGTGTTCGATTTCCAATATTTGGTATCAGAGCTTTTGGGATTCTGACAACCATGTCTACTAAGCAGATGAACACTTGTATGATCACTCTCACAGGGACTGGGCGATCTGAAAGTCAAGAATGGAGGATCTACTCTGGTACAAGGACTTGCATGGTCCGTTGGAGGGCGATAGCGCAAAGCCATCAAACAAAGCTGCTGAAGACTAAAAACGTCTGGATCGGAAGCTCGTTGGATTCATCCGCCAATGGTTGGACGATTTGGTGTTTCACCACGTGTCCATCGAGAGTTCGACAAAAACATTGTGGGAGAAGCTGCATTCGTTGTACGAAAGGAAGACGACTGGCAGCAAGGTATTTCTTATTCGCCAACTCGTCAACTCGAAGTACACGGAGGGTGCCTTGGTGGCACGATATCTGAACGAGGTTCATGGTATCATCAATCAGCTGTCTACGATGAAGATGTTGATTGATAATGAGCTTCAGGCCCTACTGTTTTTAAGTTCTCTGCCGGAAAGCTGGAAGACGTTGGTGATGTCGGTGAGCAACTTCGTGCTAGATGTAGTTGTCACGATGGAGGAAGTCAAAAGTAGCTTGCTGAATGAGGAGGTCCGGCGCAAGCAAGTTGAATCGTCGTAGGAGTTTGTTCTGGTGGTTTCCTACGGGAAGTGAAGATCCAAATTACAGGCGAGGACTTGGGAGAGTTCTCGGCTATGTTACCCGGACTCTCCACTTTAAGGAGAGGTACCCATGTCGACCCGATAGGATATTGGTATAGGTATGAAATCCATATCCGATCCTCCATGGTGACAATCGAATCCTTTATGGTAACAATCGGGAGATAGGTAGTGAAGTAGATAGTTTATTTTAATGTGGTATTGAAGTAGATAGTTTATTTTAGTATGATAGACTGATCGTAAAGTAGTAGAAAAGCTGAAGGGACGGTCCCTTAGAGACTTGTTCAGCTAATTCACTAAACTTTACTATTAGTTTATAAGTACATGTTGTCTTTTTATGAAACCTTAGTCATATCTCCGTACCCGTTTCTAAAATTTGGATCCTTTTTAGCCGAGTCCGTGTGTCCTTTAATTATGAGTTTGAAGGACCACACTCTTGGATATGTATCCGTATCCGACATCCGTACCCGAGTCCAGGTAACATAGGTTCTCGGAATATGGAGATTGTGGACCGCAAGGAGAGTTACTATCACTGTGGCAAAATGGGTCATATCAAAAGAAACTGCATGAAGCTCAAAGCTGAGAATGCCAAAGGCAAAGACAATCAGCAGGATCTCACAGCAATGGAAGATATCATCATCACATCGACCGACGCAGAGGAACCTTGTGCATGTGTCACGACAACGAGTGGGTCATGGAGACGGGGGCGTCGTATCACGCCACTCCGCAAAGGTGGGTCTTCATTTCATACCGCGACGACAAGTTTAAACGTGTGAAGACGAACGACAAGGGGACGACTGCAGTTGTAGGCATCAATGATGTGCACTTGACGACGGAGTTTGGTGAGAAACTCATCCTTAGGACTGTGCGACACGTACCGAGTTTGCGCTACAACTTGATTTCGGTAGAGAGGCTGACAGATGATTGTTGTCCTAGTTTGTTTGGGAACAAAGATTGGATGCTTGCGAAGGGTTCCAAACAATTGGCTCGAGGAAATTTATGTTGTGGCATGTACAGGCTCCAGCCGTTGAGTTGTACGGACATGTCACAGACACTGGATAGAGGGTCGAGGGGTATTCGATAGGAGTTGGATCGTCGGAAACTTGCTGAGGAGGGTCTTCGAGATGTTTTGAGAGATATGGAGGATTCGGTTCGCCGAGACAAAGTGAATGATGGTTATGAGTCAAAGATTGAGGGTCAGTCTGTCAGTCCCATGACGGCTAGTCGGTCTCCAGGTGGGAGTTGCTCTACGGATCCAGTTTGGCGACGGTGGTTTGCAAAAGCTTTACCAGGCAACATTGGTTTCAACAGTTCGAAGCCAGGGAGGAGATTAAGGTTTGCATCAAACTTAATCAAAGACGGATGCATCACCATTCACACAGTTCAGAGGGAGCTGTAGGTCATCGACGGGCCTGCACAATGCATGATATTTTGCTCGAGGATGCATGTGTACGAGAGAGCTTTAGTGACAGACACAAATGTGGACATGTCAGGAGTTCGAATCTCAGGAGGACCGCATCGTTCTGTTTGGTTGGGCCAGCCAAGGGTGAAGAAGCTCGACGGGACGGTAGCACGTTTCGGGAGAAGATAGAAGTCGGTGACAGACAGCCGAGACTTGCAGTAAGGCTGATTGTGAGGAACATCGGTCTTAGCCGTGTTATTAATGTCGGCAAGATCCCATTGGTGCGGGAGGTGCAACACTTGGCAGCTAGCGTCAACGTGACGGTCGAGAAACTGGAGACGAAGAAAGATGCAAAACAGTTCGGGGATCGGAGATCAGTGGAATGGGGAGCAGGAACTCTGTCGCGGGGCGATAGACATGTCAATACCCTCTCATCAGACTGGAGGGGGAGATTGTTGGAGTCCAGTCTGAATTTGGTAACGACATATTTGTGGAATCCAAATATGGTTAAATATTTGATTAGATTTGGATGTACATAATTGGTGTTGTGCTATTTTAGATATAATATGGTTCCTATTTAAGAAATCATATTAGTATTTAAAATATGATATTGATGGGAACCATATTAGGATTCCTATTTTACCCTTTGATGGGAACCATATTATAATAGGATTCCTTTTAGGAAAAATTCTATTATGACCTAGAATTGGTTTTTCTCATCTTATATATATGGGACGAGGGTGAAGAGGCACAAAGCATAGCACAAAGTTGAGATTCGGGTGCTCGTCCACAGAAAATCTAAGAGAAAATCTGCACTTTGCTCTTAGGGCTTCGTCTTACAAGATAGAAAGAATGAAGAGATCTAATCGAGGAGTCGTCAACTTCGGTTAGAAAAATTGCTACGGGTTGGTGAGTGATTTCATTGTAATATCTGTCGTTTCTTTTTGAGTGTGGTGAGGGAGTTGAACCTATTAGGACAAATGGTTCATCATTGGTTTTTGCCAATCTTGTAATTTCATCAGATTTATATAGATTGGGATTTGTCCAGGTGACGTAGTCACCGCCATATACTTGCCTATATCTGTGCTTGATGTTCGTTAGACGGGAGTTGGTTATTTCAGGTGGGTTGGCATAAGTTTTCGCTGCGGCAACGTTTAGACACGGTCTCGGAGCGCTTGTAGGACATGTTCGATTCCGAACAGTATAGACAACAATATTTTTCTAAGTTGGGTTCCTATCCAGTTCAACCTGGATCCTATCCTATTTATTTCAAGGACTGTGGTCTGAACTTAAATTCTTGCCCTGTATTAGAATCTATTTTATAACTTGAAGAGAATGTTACTTTTAACCACGATCTTGTTATCTTCTGTTTTGTTCAATAGTCATCAATAACTAAACATAGGTAAAGGATGTACTATTAAGAGAAGGTTATGTTTTTAAAAATACTTTCATCATATAGTATTCATTTCTAGGAAGCTGGGGTACTCCAAAATTGGTGTCCTGTCATACTCTGATAGTGGCGAATACCTATCTGACAGGACAGGGACACTCCAACAGGACATGCTAAAATACATGATGTATTCGTATCTGTGAAATATACATGTAAGTGCATGGTGGTAACTTCTACGGTATCATCTTGATTAAACAGTAAAGCAGTTGTTTGCCCCTTGTTTCAGCCTCCCCAAAACCTGTTATCAATTGGAGTGCTTCAATAGAGAACATATGTACCTAAACGATTAACAGAACGTGAAACTACAGCTGTATCAAATTAGTCGACAATTTACAGGATCCCCCACCCAAGTATTCTTCATTTCTCCTTCCGTCCCCTAACCTAACATCCCTTTTTCTTTCTGTATAGGCATTTGTGGGCAGTGACGAGGATGATGATGATGATGGTGAAAGTTGGAATGGTTCTTGAGAATCACAAGTCACTGGAAACCTGTACAATATTCTAAACACGGATTTGTTAAAGGAAATTACTAGGTGGTTGGTTGATCTTCGGATACTAATCCATGAAGAACAGAAGAGAACCCTGCCGAAAAACCCTCTGGTGCAAAGAAGTTTGCGCGGTAGTCTTCTTCTTACCATACTATAAATACTCGTGTATAATGTTATCCTCTCTTTTTTATCCTGTTGTGTATCATATGCATACAGCTTGTACTCCTGCAGCTAAAACTGTGTGGCTCTGTAATTGTTCCTCGTTTCAAGTAATGTCGATTTGGAGAGGTAGGCGTGCACCATGTCCATATTGCTGCTGATCTTGAGAAATAACTCTTTACCAGATTGATCCATGTTATATATATAAGATATTTCTGTCAGTTATTCCTAACTAGGGCTGCAAAACGATTCAAACCGTTCGTATTCGGCTCGGTTCAAGCTCGGTTTAAGCTCGTTCGTAGACTAATCGATACCGAGTTCGACCATAGGTTGTTCGACTCGATCTTGTTCACAAACAGGTTTGAGTTCGGCTCGGTTTCTCATATTAGGACTTTTTCTAGTATATGTTATGCATTTTTTAATAGATAGAAATATATTTTGTCTTAGAAATTTTACTCTTTTTTTTTCTTTTCTTTATATGATGGTAAATTTATGATGTAAAGAGCATAAGTAATTCAATAAAAAAAAGTCTTTAAAACTTGAGAGAAATATTGTGATAGTTTATACAACATGTTCAATAGGAATTTGGCTCGAGGTCGATTCGTTCGAGTCTCTAATCAAACCGAGTTCAAACACCATTTTAGAGCTCGACTTTAAGCTCGGCTCGAATTAAACTCGTTCCATAGTTAAGTCTCTTTGTTCGAATTCGTTCGTTCTCGTTCGTTCGATTTTCAGCCCTATTTGTAACCCAGATTTATATAAGGAGTAGCTTCATACAAGCTTGAAGCTTTTTGGACTTCAATTGTTGAAGCTAGACATGGCTGCTCACCCTACTGTTCGATCGAGCAAGTGAAAAGGAACAGTTGTTGATTATTCATTTATTTTTTTTTTATATTTTTAAATTCTGTGTTTTTCCAAAATTTTATTTTGGTGGACTTGCCCCAAAGTGACACCGGAATGTCTTACCTCCTTTTGTGCGAATGGGAACTATGTTGCAATCACAATTGAGCTAATGAAACAAAGTGCATTGAGCAATGTAAAAGAATCAACAATGAGTGACAGACTTTGAATCAAATTGTCACTAAAGAAAATATTCAGTTCTTTTAGGGTATGTTTGGCAAATGATTTTTCTAAAAAATAGTTTTCTATTGTAAATATGGATAATTCACATAATTAGTTGGCCTACATAACCTATGTCTTTTGGTTATCCATAACCTATGACTTACGATTATCCATAACCTATGCCTTTTGGTATTTCTTCTTTTAATTATCATCATGATGTTAACCTCCATTGTAAGCCTATATAAGGGGTTTTCTCAAGTTGATTAGGACAAGTGAATGAATAAACAATTTTTTTTTCTTTTTCTATCTTCATATCTCTTTGCTTTACAATACGTTATCAACACGATGCTCTAGGAAATAGAAGAAGAGAGACATTTTTACATAAGGGAGAAAGAGTTCTCTTAAAAAAGAAAGATAGAAATAACTTATATTGAATAGGTAAGTCTAATCTTGTATACTTAGATGCATGCATGCTTTAGTAAAATTAAATACGTTTGTTTTATGTGTTTATAGATCGATTAGAATATAAGTTTTCTAGATCTACTTTCTCTTTTAGTTTTAAATCTAAATATGTATTGAACATGTTCACAATTTCATTCAAAATAGAAAATTTATGATAATCAATTTAAGATTGTATATAAATTTTATTTCTACATGTTTTTGTATGAACTATGCTATTAATCTAGAATATCTTAAATTTTCTTCACTTATTTGAAATTAGTTAATTTCATTAAAATAGTTTATGTGAATTTGTTATTTCTATCATTTATTTATTTGAATTCTACAAGGTACTACTTCACATTGTTGTATATGTGAATCGAATTATGAATTATGAAAAAGTACCCAAAATATATTATTATATAATGATCACATTGTTGTATGTGATACACATAAGACATAATATTCTTTGATAGCGTTTTATCACATTGTTGTATATGTGATACATATAAGACATAATATTCTTTGATAGCGTTTTATCACATTGTGGTATATGTGATATTTCTTTGATAGCGTTTTACCACATTGTTGTATATGTGATACACATGAGATGTAATATTCTTTGATAGCGTTTCATCACATTGTGGCATATGTGATATTTCTTTGATAGCATTTACCACATTGTTGTATATGTGATACATATGAGATATAATATTCTTTGATAGCGTTTCATCAATTGTGGCATATGTGAAGTTTTGTAATCTTGAAAGCGCTTATCAATTTTATCATTTAAATTAATTTACATCTAATATGATTATTTTCTGTCATATAGATGTCGAGCCTTGCAAAGCTTGAATTCAAAGCTCTTGATGTTAGCAGAGATAATTATTTATCATGCCAATTGGATGCATAGTTGCAATTGCAGTCCAGCAAGCTTGATGGTACTATTAAGAAAAAAAATAAAAAATCTTTTGAAGCCAAGGCTTTGATTTTTCTACGACATCATATCCATGATGATCTAAAGCCAGAATATCTATGTGAAGATGATCCATTGAATTTGTGAACATCTCTAAATGATAGAATTGACCACCAAAGGATGATTCCTTATGGCCGCTCAAAGTGAATGAGTGAATCTAAGATACCATGACTCTAAAAATGTTAGAGAATATAATTTTGTTATGTCTAATATTATTTCTCGCCTTAGATTGTGCGGAGAAAACAGAGACTCAAATGATTTAGAAAATTTTCTCTATTTTTATGCAAGTAATGTACTTTTATAGCAACAATATCGTGAATTTTTTTTACAAAATGCTATGAACTTGTGACATTTCTCATTGTAGCAGAGGCAAATAGCAACGTTCTCATGAAAAAAAAAAATTACAACTCTAGACCAATTGGGTCCATGACAATTTCTAAGACAAATGCCAATTTTGGAATTAATAGAGGTTGTGGTGGAGGACTTAGAGAGGACGTGAAAAAAATTATGGAAGATATGTTCATGGTTATCAGTCTCACGAAGGTGAAAACGATGGTTCACAAAAGTATAAATGGAACAAGTGGACAACACCCTCTAACAAAAAGAATGAAGTTACAAATGAACAGTTTGAGGAGATGCTTGAAAATCCACCTTTCATTAAATGAGCACTCGGTCAATTTATGTTTTATTTCAAGTACTTATAAACCATTTCACATTTGAAGTCGTGTTTTATTTTTAGTTTCCATCATGGAATGTCTAGATCATGAGAGTTTGTTTTATTGAATATTTTTATTATGAATTTGGAGTTACATTTCTATAGTATTATCATTTGAAATGTTTAATTATTATTTTTGTACTTATGCTAGCTAGAATATACGTTCATAAAAAGTTTTATTGTGTTTCATGTAAACCAAACAGTAGTAGTAATGCTTGTCATAAATATGACAAAGATGGACATTGGTTTAAACAATGTCGAGTTACTCAACAAAAGGTTGACTGACTCAAAGAATCCAAGAAAAAAACTTGGATATGTGTTTGGTAGATGTGCTACAACACATGATTTTAAAGAATCAATTTTTTTCTTCCAAAGTTAGTATTTGACATGCATAAAGTGTCAACAGTAGCTGGACCAGTCCATATAATTGAGAGCTTTGGAAGAGCACACATCATGTTACCTAATGGTACTCAAACCTATTTGCAGAATGGATTATATTTAAGCGGTTCCAAATTTTTTTTTGTTATGTTTCAAGGATATACACAAAATGGGTACAATATTGAAACTTGAAATGATAACAATAAAGAGACATTATGTATCACATATAATGTTGGGAGCAAAATATATAGCTCACATTAGAAGAATTCTCTTGTCTTTCGGTGGGTTTGTATTACACCACCATTGGTATAATTGAATCTCATATGAATATGGCAAAATATAAAGCCAATGATCATGTCTTATATAGCATTTGGCATGACCATTTGGGTCATCCGGGACAAACTAAGTTCAATCGGATCATTGATAATCCGTGTGGATATTTATTAAAAAATTACGATATTGGCTTATTGAAGAATCACCTATGTGTTCCTTGTTTATAAGGAAATATTATAATTAGACCATCTTTTCTAAAGTTAAGAATGAGTCCCTACTTTCTTGTAAAGAATATAAGGAGACATTTGTGATCATATTCATCCTGCTAGTGGTCATTTCAGGTATTTCATGGTACTCATAGATGCATCTATTAGGTGATCATATGTTTGTCTATTGCGTACTAGAAATCTTACATTTTCTTGTCTTTTTGTCCAAATTATTAAACTTAGATCTCAGTTTTCTGATAACAAGAATAAATCAATTATACTTTATGAAGCCGCAGAGTTTACCTCACAAGTTTTTTATGATTATTGTACATCATTAGGGATTAAGGTAGAGCATCATGTTCTCCATGTGCACACACAGAATGGGATAGTTGAGTCATTTATTAAACATCTCCAACCTATAGCTAGACATCTACTAATGTAATCTAGTTTGTCAATTGAGACATGAGGACATGCTATTTTACATGTTGCATTTTAGACCTATTGCCTACCATATTATTTTATATATACAACTTGTTAGTGGTAAACAACCAAACATTTCATATTTAAAAAAGTTTGGATGTGCAGTATATGTCACAGTTAATCTCCCAAAAGAACTAAGATGGGTCCCTAATGATGTTTGGGAATATACATTAGTCTTAAGTCTTCTTCATAATAAGGTATTTAAAACCAATAATTGGTGATGTTTTTACTATAAGATTCGATGATTGTCAATTTGATAAGAGAGTCTTCCCGCCGTTGGGGGGAGGTAAGCAACAAATTGTTTATATAAAACAAGTCATTGCTAATGCACGGCGTGAATTGACATGAAATATGCCTAATCTATCTCATCAAGATCCAAGAACTCTACAATGTGATTATGAGACAAGAAGAATGATACATTTGCAAGAAATTGCAATTCAATTACCTGATGCATTTAATGATGCCGTAAAGGTAACTAGATCATATGAGCCAGCCATAATCATTGTTCCAATTGGACAAAATTCAAACAAGACGACAAATGAATCCACTACTACACGTCAAAAATGTTGTAGACCTATTGGTTCCAAGGATAGTGCTCCTAGAAAGAGGAGAGGTAATGAAATATCTTGTCCTGATAAAAGCCCAATAGTGACCGGAGCTCCGAAAATAAATAATAAAGATGTGCATGTTTCCAAATTTACTGAAATGTCTATGGATGCCTCTAGAGAGGCACATGTACATGAAAATAAAGAGATCTCGATATTCCATGCATGTTCAGGTGAATTGTGGAATATAAAAAGCACTTGTCATCGATGACATATTTAGCTATGCAGTAGCTACTGAAATATCAAAAGACAATGATGATTGTGAAAATGAACCACGTAGTATAAATGAATGTCGACAAAGAAAAGATTGGCCAATCTAGAAATATGCTATTCAAGCAGAGTTAAAAGTTTTAGAAAACGTGGTGTGTTTGGACCTATAGTGGAAACACCAAAGGGCATAAACCATATTGGTTTTAAATGGGTGTTTCATGAGAAAATGAAATGAAAGGAACAAAGTTGAAAGATACAAAGTCCGACTTGTAGCACAAGGTTTCTTTCAAAGACCTGGAATTATATGTTGGGACATGCTCTCCAGTTATGGATGTCATTTTAGATATCTAATTAGTCTCGCAGTTTCAAAAAAATTTGATATAAGATTTATGGATGTTATAACTGCATATTTGTACGGAGACTTAGATACTGACATCTATATAAAAATTCCAGAAGGATTTACAATGCCAGAGACTAAGTGGCACGTCCCAGAGCCAGAATACTAGCAAGTAGGGACGGACCAGGCCAGCTACGTATACCAAAGTACTCCAGTACTCCAAAATAACGTATAAGTTGTATAGATGGGGGTTACTACTACAAAACAACAGTCAATCCTAGGTCACATAATCCTAGATATCTCAGTCTCAGACAAGAAGTAAAGTACAAGAATATGATCATTATGCATATAAGACAGTAAAGCGTTCCAAACTATAATATGTAGATGATCATGAAGCTAGTAATACAAAATGAAGAACTAACAAGACTGAGTAATACATAATCATCTCTAGCTGCAGTCTAGAAATATACCATTATGTCTAAGCCCATAGGCTAAAATTTAAGTCCAAAATACGAGCTAAACATGTGCTCGGTGGCTAAACGCCTCAAAAGAATATGTACATGAAAGAGTGGGTAAGATCCGAAAGATCCTCGGGCTCATCAACTAAATCTGGTCAATACAAAACCAGTGGGGTCAGAACCCCAATAGCAAGTACCACAAAGGAAGTCAAACTATGAACTAAAACTAGCATGCAATTCATAATATCTCTAAGATAAAACAGTAAACGAGACTGGAATAATAAATTGGTACCACAGTGTATACGAAAGGAAAACTAAGAACATGTAAGAAAATAGCAAGTAAATATATAGAATAAACTGGACATGTGAGCATGTAGTGAAGCCGAGCATGTAGTAGAAAATAACATGTTAAGAAAATGACAGGAAACTAAGTACTTAAATAAGATAAACTGGACAAGACTAGACTACACAGAAAATGGACTCTATCCATCAATCACAACCAAGCAATAAGTACGGCTTGATGCTTTAGCTAACTAGGGTTGACACAATCCTAATTACTAACATATGCAAAATTGACAAATCCGATCCAGTTACCTGCCCTACAGACTATCCGATTGATCCAAGCCAAAAAAAACAAGTATAGCAGACACACTGTAGTAAGATACATGTGTCCTAATGAGGTGCTCCACTCGACATGTGTCCTAAAGAGGTGCTCCACTCGACATGTGTCCTAAAGAGGTGCTCCACTCGACGGTGTGCTGGAAGAGTGCTTATCAAGACAGATAGCTCCAAATCCCCCCCCCCCACACACATATATATATATATATTTTATATATATATATATATATATATATATATATATATATATATATATAAGACCAGGAACAAGGGGTGCAGGTAACCAGGAAAATCTTACCTTCCAATGATCTAGATAATCATTCTAGTTGTATAATTCCTAATATTTTTATTTAGGATACTGGGTGTGGCATTTCGTAGAATCTATCCTAGACATGAGACATGCGAGGCTAAACAAGACAAGCAAGAATGTGCACTACAACAAGCCACAACAAGACATGACAATATCAAGACAAGAGTGCGCTACGACGAGCCACTATCAAGGAGCTAGACATGTACTGGAATCACGAGTGCGCCATGACAGGCCACTATCAAGCAAGCTAGGAAAAGACATGTACAAGAGTGCACCACGACGGGTCACTATCAAGTATTGGACATGGCATAGATTATAAGGTACAACAAATCTGGGAGGACATAGCAATACCTAGTGAGTATAGAAGAACACATGAACATAAGCTAGTGTCAAGTGTATATAGGGTGTACAATCATTTATGGGTGATTTGCATATAAACTCTAATTAAAGTGAGACATGAAGGTTCTTGAAGCCAAGACAAATTGTTGGGCCGGGCCGAGCCATGTCCAGCCTACGCTTGGTTTAAAGCGTAGTAAGCTGTTCTAAGAATAGACAATAAATGATCTAAGCTGCTAACAGTTCTAATATCACATTTAAAGGTTCATCACAACACAACATCTATAAGCGAAAGTAAAATAAGTACAGACTTAATAATACACTTCCAAAGTATCAAACTGGAGACAAAGTCCAGTGACTACAAGATATAGTCTAAATAGTTCAATAACTAAACCAAAAATAATCTAAGCAATACTACCAAGCGAGGTTCCCTGCGGAGACTTCCTCGGAAGCAAAAGCCTGGTCCTCTGTAGTGGGTCCATATAAAAGATCACAGAGCAAATCTTTCTCCGAAAGTATGCCTACAACGTTATCCTGTCAGGACGGGAACAAGTAATGATTCTACAAACTAAACGTACTGAGCATGGAATGAAAAAAGATGTAGTAAATAAGAATCATGGCATATATCTCATGTCGTATCATAATCATGTCATATCATAAATCTATCATGTCAGGAATACATTTGTCATGATGACATGTGTATATCTAGAGTTTAAAACTAGAGCATGTACGTGATCGTCAATAGGTGTACAATGTGCAGGGGCACATAATGAAATGTACTTTCGTACAAGTGATACGGCGATAGATATACATACGACAAATCCACTTTGAGATAAAGGCCTACGGTGTAGTAACATATAAAATGAAACTTTGCTCGCTATGGTAGAGGGGGGCATGATCACGTACTCAACTATCAGTTTCCCTATAATCCAGATTCTAACATGTGAGAGATACGAGAACAGTATAAAATATGTGAGAGATACTAGGAATAGTATAAAACATGTGAGAGATACGAGAACAGTATAAAATATATGAGAGATACTGGAAACAGTATAAAACATGTAAGAGATACGAGAACAATATAAAACATGTGAGAGATACTGGGAGCAGTATAAGCATGGCAGGTACTGAGAGCAATTTAAAATATGGTAGAAACTGAGAGCAATTTTAATTAAAGCATGTGAAGCATACGCTAGATATATAGAAACCTGTAAGATACGGTTTTCAGTTTAAATCATTGTATTAACATGGTTCATACGCAATTCATTATCATATGCAGTAAAATAGAGTTTGTCGAGGAACTCGCCTTGAGCAAGGCAAGAATACGAGTATGAAGATATAGATGTCCAGTGTCCTGTCAAAATGATACACAATCTCAGTTCTAAGCTATGTTCAAGATTTTACACTAGTGGTGTGATACGACTCATAACTGGATACTAGCTAAGGGATGTCCTAGCATAGAAAATCAATTTTGGGTGACACTAAGCCTATAACCAACCATTAGAACCCTTAGAAACACAAAGATCATTTTAGAGTTTCACAAAAAACCAAGCATATAAATATATACACTAATAATAATAATTAATTACAAATTAAGGATGGCACATAAACGAAATCTACAGATGTTGGCGGATGATAAAATAAATATCACCAACGTGTCCAGAATGGTCAAATTAGCTAGGATAGCCTACCCATAAGTTCAATTTGGACACAGCAAAATGGTAATTTCGGATCAAAATAATGTCCGCCGTTAGACACTTTGTACCGAAAATGTGTCAGGATAAAATTCTACAAAACCTAGCAAATTATATGTCCACGAATCTAGAATATTGATATGAACCCAACGATATATCCGAAATGGGATTCCGATGACCCGATCACAAAATGGTCCGTTGACCTGGATATTGGTATCCGATTTACACAGAAATGCGTGTCGAAGCCAAAGTCCACAAAATCTAATAAAGTATATGTCAACGAGTCCAGAATGAAAACACGAACTCAACGGTATATCCGAAATTGGATTCCGATGAGCCGATCTCAAAGTGACCCGTTGACTCGGACTGTGGGGTCCGCTTTGTACCGAAATACGTGCCAGGGCCCACGTCCTCCAAATCAAGCAAACTTTATATGAAAACATGCCAGAACGATGCCACGAGTCTACTGGTGGTGTCAGAAATTGAATCCGGAGTCCCGGGTTCAAAAATAAAATTTTACAAGTACAAAAATTAAGAATTTGGACGACCAACTTTGGCGTCGAATTCGACTAACCAAACGTGCTCACAATGAAACAAAACTTAAGAGGAAGGAAGAAGGTTATACCAGCTGCACACAGGAACTGGTAGCACGCCAAACGGAGCTGCGACGACGGAGTTATGAGCTGACGAATTTGGCTCCGCAAAACTGTCCAAAAACAGTACAATTTAAACGGTCAACTTGGTGGCCGGTTTTGATGTATCAAACGACGAATTTAACGGACGAAACTTGATAGAATTGAAGGGGTATATACCGAGATTGTGACAGAGCAAATAGTTCGTCGATCCAACTGTCGGATCTCTCAAAAAACGTGCACGAAGTCGCTGTCCCGAAACGAGATTTTGACTTCGATCCCGCGCGCGTCACGTCGGGATTTCGTTCAAAACGTACGAATCGTGTATTTCATGCGTCGGGAAGGCCGGAGGCACACTCGGGGTGGTCGCCCAGGTGCACAGGACATGGGGAGAGCTCGCGGTGGCGGTGCGCAACGGCGGCGGCGCCGCCGTGCGGCTGCGGTTGCAGCTGCTACTGCCGCTCATGCTATTACTGTTGCTGCTGCATGCTGCTCTGCGTACGACGGTGGGCCAGGCGTGGGCACGGCAGGGGTGGCCGCGGTGGCGGTCACCGGTGGTGGTGGCCGCGGCGTACGGTGGTGGTGGTGATGGTTATGGAGATGGTGGTGGTATGTTTGTTAATGGTGGTGGTGTGAGGATGATGATGATGATGGAGTGAAGGAGGAAGGTGGAGATGGAGAAGGAGGCTGTGGTGGTGGTGCTCGGCCATGGGTGGTAGAGGTCGGCCGAGTATAGGAAGGAGAGAGAGAGATTTGTGTTTGTGTGTATATATGTGTGGGTGTATATATATTATATATGGAAGGAGAGAGAGAGAGAGAGATTTGAAGAGAGAGAGAGAGAGAGAGATATTATAAAATGAGAGAGAGAGAAGTCGGTTAGAGGGGGGTGTGCTGGTGGAGAGAGGGGGTTGTGTGTGTGTGTGTGTTTTGAAGAGAGAGAAAGTAAGATATTTATATATATGTGTGTATATATATAAGAGATAAAAATGAGATATTTGCAAAGTAGAGAGAGAAAGAGAGATATTTTTAAATAAAAAAAAGTGGAAAATTATGTGGGGTGTTTGGATAGTCATGAGAGGACAACATGGAGCTTGGGTTCGGGTTCGGTCGAGCCGGATAGGGTGAAAATCGGACATGGTACAATAATTGAATTTAAATAGGTATTTATGATCATGGGTAAATAAGTGACATGTGGGAACTCAAATAAATGGGACACAAATGTCACGTGGGTAGTAGGCTTCATGTAGGCCATGTCCATACTTTGGGTCGACTAGGTTGGATCGATGTCGGATCCCAAAATTAAATTGGAAGTTAAATCAGATTTTACGGTAGATAATTAATTGGCCTAAATTGACCCGAAAGTTGTACGAAGCAAATAAAGTACAAAATGGAGTGTCTGAGTGGGACACGAAGGTCATGGGTGTAGAATGTCTCGAGTAGATCATGCATGAGAACTTGGTTTGGAGAAAATGACTGGTCTTGTGCTCCTAAATTAAAAGTCACGGTAACGTGCAAACGATGATCAAAGATAAAAGTGGAAAATCAATTAATAATCATTTAATCGATCAAATGGTCTAAATTGACCCGAAGTTGCGCGATGCAAAAAGAGCACAAGGGAACGAGTTTAAGTGGGACATGATATATCAAAACGAAGATAATCTTGTCTACTACAAAATCCCTAAAGAGAGTTTACAGAGATTGGCATCCCTGACGCTCCAGAATTCAAAGTCACGGAAAAGAACATTAATGATCAAAACAATAATAAAATATTTATTGAAAATAATTCATTTAAAAAATTTAAAATAAACCCTAAAATTCAGGGGGCTTACATCCTACCCACCTTACAAGAATTTCGTCCTCGAAATTTAAAATCATCCAATAGATCAAACTATAACATGTAGCTACTCTGGCTACGATACTCAATCTGCTATCCTTGTGATCATCTATTCCGTTTCTCTTTACAATCTTTTTGGTTCAGGTTCAACAAAGGTCCTTCTATCATAAACTACGTCATATATCCTTTAGAATCTTCCATACTAATATGGAACATTTATGTATACCCTACAATATAGGTCATTCTCTGGACATGTCTATAAGCCTAAAATGCTTAATCATCAACCATATTTCCAATCTCAATTGTAAAATACTTGATTTCCTTATCATATCCTAAGTATCCTTATTATATCAATCCACAGGCCCTTTGCATTATTTGTCTTCAATCCTTTCCTACAGATTCTCCTTGAAATTGTACGTTCAATACTTATCCTTGGCGTAGAGCCTTCTTCTTTTTTACTTAATAACTCCTTCGAATATAAATCCTCGATTTCAAAACTCCCGATTTATTAATTACCAATATAAATATGTCTTTGCCTTGTTCTTTATCGTTTTAACTGATATCTTCCCGATCTCGTACGCAATATTATATCTCATTCTAACTTATTCTATATCATTCCACATATCGATCTACCCTCTAATCACATGTAATTATAGATAACCAATAATTACTTGGTCATCAAATTCCTACGAATGCTCAATCCTCAAACTCTAAGCACAAGATTCTAATCCTCAATCCATAGTCACAACAATATACTATCTCATTTCTCCATCTTAGATACCCTAGCATCAATTTATACTATCAATACAATCGTTCTTAATGGTTTCCAAGTCTACTATAGTCAGTCACTCATACTTGTCCTATAAGCTTAATCTAACCAATCCCTAGGAAAGGTACTTATCACAATCACACAATACATTTATAGTTATACTATAGAATCAGTTAATAAGGTTTGGCTATTTCGGTCGTCTATCAAAATAGAAGGTAACAAGGCCTAAGACTGGATCGAGCAATCCATTACGATATCCAAACAAGTTAAAGGGTTAAGCAAGACAGAAAAGTTCGTCAGAATATCTCCAAGAATGGTACGAAGACAACGAGATGCATACGACGTAGTCGAGGTAAAACTTGAGAACCATATATCTCCATGATTAGGTCACGTGAAGTTATTGCCAAGTCAGTGTGCATCTGGCTGAAATAACTTCTTTGTTCCGTAATACGACGGATGGCTGCAGTGCACAGCAGATAACACAGGTTCTTGAACCTATCTTGGCTAAATCTATGAAATATTAATCAAATACACATGGTACGGTTCAAGTAAGATCCGTGAAACATATGTAACCATGATGCCGTCATCTAAAGTCCTGTCTCGCCAGTATTTCTCTGGCTGCAAAACCCTCGATTCCGTAATACGAGGTTAAAATCTACTTCTTCAAACCTTTCTTGGATCAATCTATAAGGCGTTTCCAACAATTACCGAGAAAGACGAGAAGAATTACCCAAGAGGTTAATGAAGAAGAATTTAGTCAAATTATAGGAAAGGCGGAACACAAAACAATCATGTCGAGAAAATCCTAGTTGTGGATGTAGATAGGACATAATTAATCAAGAGGAGAAAGAATGATGATAAGAATTTATTCTTGCTCATTCGGTCATAACGAAGTGAACCAAGTTGAGATATGATCTGATAACCATACACGTCTTCCTGAAGTCATGTTGCCAAAATTTTTGCCACACCAGTAAGCTTAGATGCAATAAACGATAGAGTCAAAACTAAGGTATACACCCTATAATCATGTTATCTAGAATCCTCGCCATGCCAACCGGTATGGCTGCGAGAAAATCTAAATTCCATAACTAAGATAAGTATATCCAAAATCAGGCCCTATGTTTTTGTCATACCAGCTAATATGGCTGCGATAAATTCTAAACTCCATAAATAAAGCAGATATTTACCTTATCAGGATATATCATAATGCAATCCACAAAATTTATCACGATGCAAGATCAAAATCAACAACGAAAATCAGAAATCAATTTCAACAACGAATTAAGGAAGAGCAAATAAAAATAAGTGAAAACAGATTTCTCGGTAAGATTAGAGTGCGATCCTCAGGGGTCATCCCAAGGGTACTATCCTGGTCAAAATTGTAACCCACTGAATTTCAAGCAAGATACTAAATATAGTTAACGGTCCTATGCTGTGATGAGTTTTCCTATGTTGCAATCCTAAAAATCCTCTAGGTGTTCTAAATATTGTCCCTAGTATTAACAAGTTGTCCTAAGATCCTAATTGTAGGCATGCTTGGTACAATAACGCAACCAAACAACTTAAGTCTTGACCTTCATGGGCCGCCACTAAAAATATGTTACGACCCGTTACCCAAATTGTTGGGCCGGGCCGAGCCATGTCCAGCCTACGCTTGGTTTAAAGCGTAGTAAGATGCTCTAAGAATAGACAATAAAGGATCTAAGCTGCTAACAGTTCTAATATCATATTTAAAGGTTCATCACAACACAGCATCTATAAGCGAAAGTAAAATAA
The DNA here is from genome assembly GCA_029216955.1 of Iris pallida. Classification (NCBI taxonomy): domain Eukaryota; kingdom Viridiplantae; phylum Streptophyta; class Magnoliopsida; order Asparagales; family Iridaceae; genus Iris; species Iris pallida. Next base: position 4,781,586 of record JANAVB010016999.1, on the reverse strand, counting down.
GTACAGACTTAATAATACACTTCCAAAGTATCAAACTGGAGACAAAGTCCAGTGACTACAAGATATAGTCTAAACAGTTCAATAACTAAGCCAAAAATAATCTAAGCAAGACTACCAAGCGAGGTTCCCTGCGGGGACTTCCTCGAAAGCAAAAGCCTGGTCCTCTGTAGTGGGTCCATAGAAAAGATCACAGAGCAAATCTTCCTCCGAAAGTATGCCTACAACGTTATCCTGTCAGGACGGGAGCAAGTACTGATTCTATAAACTAAACGTACTGAGCATGGAATGAAAAGAGATGTAGTAAATAAGAATCATGACATCTATCTCATGTCGTATCACAATCATATCATATCACAAATCTATTATGTCAGGAATACATTTGTCATGACGACAAATGTATATCTAGAGTTTAAAACTGGAGCAGGTACGTGATCGTCAATAGGTGTACAATGTGCAGAGGCACATAATGAAATGTACTTCCGTACAAGTGATACGACGATAGATGTACATACGCACAAATCTGCTTTGAGATAAAGGCCTACGGCGTAGTAACATATAAAATGAAACTTTGCTCGCTACGGTAGAGGGGGGCATGATCACGTACTCAACTATCAGTTTCCCCATAACCCAGATTCTAACATGTAAGAGATACGAGAACAGTATAAAATATGTGAGAGATACTGGAAACAGTATAAAATATGTGAGAGATACGAGAACAATATAAAACATGTGAGAGATACTGGGATCAGTATAAGCATGGCAGGTATTGAGAGCAATTTAAAACATGGTAGGTACTGAGAGCAATTTTAATTAAAGCATGTGAAGCATACGCTAGATATATAGAAACCTGTAAGATACGGTTTTCAGTTTAAATCATTGTATTAACATGGTTCATACGCAATTCATTATCATATGCAGTAAAATAGGGTTTGTAGGGGTACTCGCCTCGAGCAAGGCAAGAATACGAGTATGAAGATATAGATGTCCGGTGTCCTGTCAAAATGATACACAATCTCAGTTCAAAGCTATGTTCAAGATTTTATACTAGTGGTGTGACACGACTCCTAACTGGATACTAGCTAAGGGATGTCCTAGCATGGAAAATCAATTTGGGGGTGGCACTAAGCCTATAACCAACCATTAGAACCCTTAGAAATACAAAGATCATTTTAGAGTTTCAAAAAAAACCAAGCATATAAATATATACACTAATAACAATAATTAATTACAAATTAAGGATGACACATAAACGAAATCTAAAGATGTTGGTGGATGATAAAATAAATATCACCAACGTGTCCAGAATGGTCAAATTAGCTAGGATAGCCTACCCATAAGTCCAATTTGGACACAGAAGCAAAATGGTAATTTCGGGTCAAAATGATGTTCGCCGTTAGACACACTTTGTACCGAAAAACGTGTTAGGATAAAAGTCTACAAAATATAGCAAATTATATGTCCAAGAATCCAGAATGATGATGCGAATCCAACGGTATGTCCGAAATGGGATTCCGATGACCCGATCACAAAATGGTCCGTTGACCTGGATATTGGTATCCGATTTACACGGAAATGCATGTCAAAACCAAAGTCCACAAAATCTAACAAAGTATATGTCAACAAGTCCAGAATGATAACATGAACTCAACGGTATATCCGGAATTGGATTCCGATGAGCCGATCTCAAAGTGACCCGTTGACTCGGAATATGGGGACCGCTTTGCACCGAAATGTGTGCCAGGGCCCACGTCCTCCAAATCAAGTAAACTTTATATGAAAACGTACCAGAACGATGCCACGAGTCTACTGGTGGTGTCAGAAATTGAATCCGGAGTTCCGGGTTAAAAAATAGAATTCTACAAGTGCAAAAATTAAGAATTCGGATGACCAACTTTGGCGTCGAATTCGACTAACCAAACGTGCTCACAATGAAACAAAAATTTAGGGAAAGGAAAAGGGTTATACCAGCTGCGCACAAGAACTGGTGGCACGCCAAATGGAGCTGCGACGACTGGGTTACGAGCTGACGAAGTTGGCTCCGCAAAACTGTCCAAAAATAGTACAATTTAAACGGTCAACTTAGTGGCCGATTTTGATGTATCAAATGACGAAATTAACGGACGAAACTTGATAGGAGTGAAGGGATATATACCGAGATTGTGACGAAGCAAAGAGATATTTGAAGAGAGAGGGAGATATTATAAAATGAGAGAGAGAGAGAAGTCGGTTAGAGAGAGGGGGGGTGTGCTGGTGGAGAGAGGGGGTTATGTGTGTGTGTTTTGAAGAGAGAGAAAGAGAGATATTTATATATATGTGTATATATATAAGAGATAAAAATGAGATATTTTTAAAGTAGAGAGAGAAAGAGACATATTTTTAAATAGAAAAAAGAGAGAAATTATGTGGGGTGTTTGGGTAGTCACGAGAGGACAACATGGAGCTTAGGTTCGGGTTCGGTCGAGCCGGGTCGGTTCAAAATCGGACATGGTACAATAATTGAATTTAAATAGGTATTTATGATCATGGGTAAATAAGTGACATGTGGGGACTCAAATAAATGGGACACAAATGTCATGTGGGTAGTAGGCTTCATGTGGGCCATATCCATACTTTGGGTCAACTAGGTTGGATCGATGTCGGTTCCCGAAATTAAATTGGAAGTTAAATCAGGTTTTACGGTAGATAATTAATTGGCCTAAATTGACCCGAAAGTTGTGCGAAGCAAATGAAGCACAAAATAGAGTGTCTGAGTGGGACACGAAGGTCATGGGTGTAGAACGTCTCGAGTAGATCATGCATGAGAACTTGGTTTGGAGAAAATGACTGGTCTTGTGCTCCTAAATTAAAAGTCACGGTAACGTGCAAACGATGATCAAAGATAAAAGTAGAAAATTAATTAATAATCATTTAATCGATCAAATGGTCTAAATTGACCCGAAGTTGCGCGATACAAAAAGAGCACAATGGAACGAGTTTAAGTGGGACATAATATATCAAAACGAAGATAATCTTGTCTACTACAAAACCCATAAAGAGAGTTTACAGAGATTGGTATCCCTGACGCTCCAGAATTCAAAGTCACGGAAAAGAACATTAATGATCAAAACAATAATAAAATATTTATTGAAAATAATTCATTCAGAAAATTTAAAATAAACCCTAAAATTCAGGGGGCTTACAGCGGGTCAAGAAGAAACTCTACAATTTGGAAAAATTTTTAAAGTGTTCCGAAAATCAAGAAAATATGAAATACAATACTAAATACGTATCCGTATATAAATACCGATACTGTGAGACGAGTCTCACACTAAGTCTAAGCCAAAATTAGGCATGATACAAAAATATCTAAAACACGATGTTCAAATTAGATGAGCATTATATGGATTGAAATAATCCGAAAGAATGTGGTATAATCGACTTATTATATATTTGACTAAGGAATGATACAAAAATAGTCAAATTTATCCATGTATCTTCATTAAGAAAATCAAAAATGGATTCTCGATAGTAGTAGTATATATGGATGATATAAAACTTGATCAGGTCTCCTACAGAATTGGAGAAAACTGTAAACTATTTGAAGAATAAATTTAAAATGAAAGACTTGTGAAAAAACAAAGATTAGCCTCGTTTTGTAAATAGAACGAAGTTCCAGTGGAATATTTGTGCATCATTTTCGATATATTGAAAGAATTTTGAAACGATTCAAAATGGATAAAGCACATCCACTAAGTACACCTATTGTTGTACGCTGGTTGGATTTGGATAAATATCCATTACGACCAAAGGGAGTAGATGAAAAAGTTCTCGGTCCTGAATTATCGTATTTTAATGCTATTGGAACACTACTATATCTAGCCAATGCACAAGACTAAATATTATACTTTCTGTTAATTTATTATCTAGATATAGTTCTGTATCTACACTTAGACATCATAATGGAGTTAAACACATTGAGATATTTTTGTGGAGCAACTGACATGAGATTATTTTGTTTATGTGATTCCACTAATAATTCTTGTCTAGTTGGTACACAGACTCCGATTATCTTTCTGACCCTTGTAAGGGATGCTCCAAAACAGGTTATGTGCTTATTAATAACCATGTAGCTATATCTTGGCGATCAACAAAACAAGGTTCAGTAGCAATTTTCTCTAACCAAGCAGAATTAATTATATTACAAGTAACAAGAGAATGTGTGTGGTTGCGATCAATCATTCATCATATACGAGTAATTAATTATCAGCTACTCATAGTTACAGATGAGCCTACAATAATATTCAAAGATAATACGACTTGCATTACGCATGTTCGAGAGGGATTCATCAAAGGAAATCGAATAAGCACCTTCCTCCAAAAGTGTTTTATGCATATGAGTTCCAAAGGACAAAAGTGATAGAAGTCAAGCAAATCCATTATATCGAGGGGGAGCATGACTTATGAAGAATATTTTTGAGTTTTGCGCATTGTACTATTTTTCTCGACTAAGATTTTTTTTCTACTAGATTTTTCTTAGCAAGGTTTTAACGAGACAACAAATGCACATACACCACCAAATAATTAATGGTGAATATCCAAGGGGAAGTGTTGAAAATATGGATAATTCACATAATTAGTTGGCCTACATAAGCTATGTCTTTTGGTTATCTTCATAACCTATGACTAACGGTTATCCATAACCTATATCTTTTGGCATTTCTTCTTTTAATTATGATCAGTATGTTAACCTCCATTGTAAGTCTATATAAGGGGTTCTTCTCAAGTTGATTAGGACAAGTGAATGAATAAATAATTTCCTCCATTTTCTATCTTCATATCTCTTTGCTTTACAATATTTTCATTGATTTCTAGAAACTATATGGAGCTAAGTTTTAATTGAAATGGTTGTTTATTTGATATTTAGTAGGAGATAGAAACTAGCAGGGACAATGATAACATGTTAATAATAAAGAATAGTTAACATTGATTGAGGGTTAAAAGAGGGTTAGAAAAAAAAGAGTGTTTAATTTTTTAGATAATAAGAAACAATCTAGTGATAATTGTGAAATTGCAAATTCGGCAATAAGGGCCGTTTCAAAGGAGATAAATAAAAAGTACATATGCAAAATGTTGCAGTATTTTACATATGTATTTGAGTTTCATGCTAGTTCTTGTCTATAAATTCGACTTTAGATGTTTGGATAGTTAATATTTTGTACGCGAAAGCGACCAAATTCATACTTTCGTATTTGGATGTCAAATATGAAAGAAGTAGGATAAGAACAAAAAATACATTATGACTATAATAAAAACTAATTAATTACGGTAACTAAATTGACAATTATTTATTATAATTAATTATTTATTTCTTTAAAACTAAGTATATCACCAAAACTTTATTGATTAATTATAATGTACTAAATAATAATAGTATCTTAAAAATGTGCATTCAATTTTGAAGTGTATGTGGTGTGTGATATATGTTCCCGTATTAGGGGTGCAACTCGGGTGGGCTAAACCCGAGCCCGATCGGATAAACCCGTTAATGGGTTGGGTTAGGGCTGACGATACTCGGGTTCGGGCTATGACTTGGGTTAAAATATTTGAACCCGATCAAAAATCTGGTTGGGCTCGGGTTCATGCATTGGGTTACCCGAAACCCGACTTATATATATATATATATATATATATATATATATATATATATATATATATATATATATATATATATATATATATATATATATATTAAAAAAAAATATATATATATATATATATATATATATATATATATATATATATATATATGTCAATGACCTCTAGCTCAAGTGGTTAGAGTGCGGCACATCCTCCCAAGAGGTTGTAGGTTCGAGCAACAGGAGAAGCACATTTAATTCCATGTGAAGGAATAAATGTGAGTGTCGACCAGATGCGACGAGATACAAGTGCTGGTACGGACCTTCGGGTCGAGCCTGATATGATGAGGTACAAGTATGGGTGCTGGCCTTCGAGCAGAGTTTGTAGGCCTTCGGACCAGGAGTCTGTAACACAATTACTTGTTCCAAAAAAATATTATATATATATATATATATATATATATATATATATATATATATTGTTTCTTACTTCTTAAATTAAAAGTTTAAATCCTAAATTTATTCATCCAAACTCTTCAACTCCTTATCCTAAATCTTATTTGTATTTTGTAATGTTCAAGGCTTGATTACTATTTTATTATGTGTTCAATATTACTTTTGTTTAAAATTATTTCAAATATTACATTAGAGTCCGACAAATCCGATGAACCCGACCCTACCCGAGCCACCGAACTTGGTCTTGGGCTTTATATGTTGAACCCGAGGTCGGGTCGGGCTTAGTCTTTGTCATGCCCCGCTCTCGTAGGAGCGATCGTCCTCGCTAAGGCGTGATGCCGCACGAGCCTAGATTGCGCTCGTGCAAGGCGGGTTCCATAACGGCCGATTTCAGCGGCTGCAACGGGGTCGTCGCACAGAAGTCCCATGCAGAGACATTGAATAATAGTAGCAGAAATTAGAACGAAACATAAGTTATTCAAAGAAGCTCTTTATTGATATTGAAAATAATGATTACAATGGGGCGCAAGGCCAAGATTATAAGTCTCTCAAGCTCACTCTTCTCACATTTTACAAGTTCACTCAGCTCTCTCTCATCTCTCAATACATGTCTCGAGCCAGCGGATGCTTCGGAAGGCGACGTCCATACATTATATCCCGTATAAGTCTTGACTCCATGCGGCCGTACGCTTCGAATTGCCAAGAAACTCCGTGCCTCGACGCATCCAAACGAGCTCCGCGCCACGAGCTTCTACCTGTGCCTGCACATACAAACTATGCGGGTGCCAGTACTCAACTGTACTGGTGGAATGAGCTCCTCACCCACCCATACAAAACCGATACGTTTGATTTACTTTGTACAACATAGTCCCTTCTTATCAATTGTCTTTCTACTCTTGCCTTAGGATCAGTTTTAGGACCGACACCTTGGCCTATTCTGTATCTCTAGACCATTCCATGCTTTGCACCAACAACGTTAACTCAACAATGTTAACCTATCAAGTCGTATTTGCCTTACGGCTTAAAATCAGAGACGCAACTACACAATGAGGCTCCATTTCCGTGTGACCGTGCTACAAACCCTTGCTGAGGCCGTGCCTCGTAACTCAGTGAGACTTAACCATATCGCCGTCTCACGGCCCTTGCTACTTTAATCATCAACTGACCTAATCGAGACTTGTGAACTTAGTGTCACATAACCAATTTGCCTTGCGGCGATTCCTGACTTAAACTCGAACAACTCAAACCCAACTTTTGTAACTCACATGTCTACACTTAAGACTCGACGCCATATCTTGTGCTGAAGCACGACGCCTATGATGAAAATCCAATCTTAGGCCCAAACTTTGTGTTCTAACTGTACACACATTTAACTCGACTCAATCCAAAGGCACACACGCGGATAGCCGCTATTTGCCGACATCTATATAAACTTGGATACTAGCATTACAAGATATCCTGAGATGTATAATTTGGTTAAATCGGGGACCTTTCAACGCAAGTAGCTAGCTCCGTTGCAAGCCCCCGCTTTATCCCGTGCTAAAACCTTATGCACGACTATACCCTATTTTCTTCCAGGCCGAGTCGGTCCCATGGTCCAGGATTGCCGCTCGAGGAAACATCGCCCTTGTCGACAAGTTGTCCATGACCATGTAAGACTCGACTCAAACTGACGTCTCACACAGTTATCCTTCTTTCAGTGTTACACTCTCTTCCAAAACCATGTTCAAGACTTCTATCCTTGATATCCCTCGGCGACCCACGGTCGCGAGCCTTCTCTCTTGATGCCATATCATTTTTACTCAACTTAGGAATGCCCATTTGATAGCCCTTTTTTTAAACTCGACTTGAAACCAACTGTAGCTCGTGCCTTAAACACTAAATCTCTGCATTGTGCCTTAAGCCAATCGTGTTCTACGCAACATTACAGTCCGAGTCATACTTTATATGATGGGCCTTGAGATCGTGGGACTACTTAACTTTGACAAGCCGCAAAAGAGCGGGACGATACTTGTAATATCTTTGGTCGACCGACATAACTTTGCCTAACTTAACTTCGTAACAACTTAACGACCAAAGGCTGCGTCAAGCTTGCCTTAATGGATCGTGCCATGCACGCATTCGACTTGAACGACCAAGTTACTCGGGTGCCTAGACTTAGGTCACAAGCCGCTCAACGCACTTAACTCATGGGCAAGCCAAGGCTATGCCAAGCCTTTGACGATGGAACCATGCATGCTTTATGAAGCATTCATGCGGACGATGCCTATGACTTAGGCTACGATCATAACTTCGCCTACTCAACCAACTTTCTTTCTTCCAAGCCATGGGACGAAGGACCGAATATCATTTTCAAAGCACGCCATGCACCAACTCTAAGCCGACTGTTGGACATTTCTATATTCTAACTCAATTTGACCCGTCGAAATTATTTCCTTTAGCTATATGAATTCGTCTCTTTTATTATCAAGCCTACTTGTGCAAGTTGAAAACATAAGATTTATTATGTGAAGGCTAAGATGAGGTAAGTTCACCGAAACTATCCCACCTGAGCGGGCGATCGCCTTGACCGAGCAATGTCTTCGAGCAGCTATTGCAAGGCTAAGTCCGAACGCCGTCGGCGTTCCGATTCTTTCGATTGACTGAGCGGGACGGGACACTACATCATACACCACTCAGAAAAAGTTTTATCTTCGAAACTAACTGAGTACTTACTCATCGACTCATCACTCGACTGTTCAACGACTCTCGCACACATTTCTCCTATGCATTTACCAACTTTGAGCCACGCTCGTGCTACTCTCAATCTTTCCTTCAATACGATTTCAAAATTCTCGACACTTTTCTATTCCTCAAGTCTCACTTGAATTTAACGTATCACTTGGTTGGATCGTACACATATTCTAGACGTCCCCAAAATACATGCATTTCAGCCAAATCTTGTGATAACAAATTCACCATCACCACTTGAGTCGGATCGTACACATATTCGGGCGTCTCTGATATACGTGCATGTCAACCAAGACTCGTGAGTGGTACCTCCACAATTCCTATGTCTTCGTGCCAGGACGTCTGCCTAATCGCTAGGCTATGTCTTTAGGCTAAAGTCAATCGTCATTATTGGAATCATAGTTCCCAAACAACAATATCAACACTGACCCCATCCTAAGGTCAAACCAAGTTGATAGTACGGGATTTTCTACCCAAGCTCGCGTCACTTCGATTTCTAAACTTCGAGCATAGATTTCCTACACACATCCCAACATTCATCGCACGGGGTCCGAGTCATTCAGCAAAGCCATCCTACGACAACTCACGTTCAACCAATTTTATGACGTATCAAAATTGCTCATTCAATAAGTCATCTTGTATAGTCTATCCCTTCAAACACGTTCGATATAGTTCGCCTATCAATCCTTCTCAATTCAAGCACGCTATGACACAATTTAGTCGCTAACCAAAATTTTATATTCCATATTTTCTAAGTCATCTATTTCAATTCACGTAATCGATCATAAGGTCGTCTAGCTTAACAATATGTTGTGTTCCGATCTCACGCGATTCAGATTACCCACGGTGGGCATGAATCACCATACACACTCTCGCAGGTTAATCATCCTCATCGGGACATAACTCTTGTTTTGTGTCTAGATTAATTTATTTTTGATACGCAGATTGGACCTACTCAATCCTCAACTTTCTTTTATTCATCAATCGCAAGTCCAAACATCCTCAAATTTTCCTTTGCATCAAACCAACAAGTCGAGACAATCAAAGTTGTCGTATCCTGATTTTTCGAGTTCGATCATTCCCGCAACATGAATCACCATGTCTATGCTCACGCGAAACGATCGCCCCAAATTCGATGCGACGTATGTGCGAGGCTAGAGTTGCTCGCACAAGACAAGAATGTCGATGCTGTGGTTATCCGCGTAACCCTCAAAACACAATTATTTTCATCCAACATTCATCTCAATCAAAATCCTAAGTATAACACCCAACCGAACAATAACACTTGCACGATCGTCATCCGCCGAGTCAGAGTACCCCCGAGTTATCGCATATCGATCTTTGATACACCTCAATACCATCGACGATATGCGTAACCTGACGATCTTCTTTTGCAACCAATTTTGAGTCGTGCGAATGATGCTATCATCCAACTGGATAATCTCCTCGACATTCGAATTCAAGTTCGATCATTATCCCTCGAATCATTCACAACATCAATTTCCCTCAAACCCAATTTTGCGTATTGTTCATCCGTCTATCTTAATTCATTGACCAACATATTTTCTTAATTCGCATTAATCCTTTGCTAACCCAAATCATCGAGCAAGATTCAATCTAATCCTTAGAGTCATTGCGTAACTTCAAAATTTAACTTTTCATGCACGCGATCTTTCCATCGAGCTAACTTTTTCTATACGATCCACCTATCGATTTCCTTTATCAAGTCATCCGTTCGCTACACCTTAACTTTTTCTCGATTTGATTTTACCTACTCAATCATTCTCGTGTTTCATACTTCACACAATCCTCAATCCCATGCACGTTCCATGCGTGTAAATTCTAGGTTGTTCGAATCGACTCGACAAATCTCAAGACAAAAACTTATTCAGCGATACTCAATCTACGGCTTGCATACACACGACGCTTGCTGATAGACTCATCAACACGCCACGTCCTCAATCGATCGATCGACATCCCTGAGGCTATCGCATACAACACTCAGGGATGAAGTCATTTAACTAATCCTCAACTATCATTCGAATCAAAATCGACTTCTTTAAATTTTTCGTTCGAACCCTTCTTTAATTTCTAAGCACGCTCATCTATATCGCATCGACGTTATCGTCGCTCGATAGCACCCCTATCGATAGTCATCTCATTTTTACTCAATCGAGTTCAACTCATTCTTGTCCGACATAATTCAAATCCCACACTCGACTTTTCTAAGGTCGACGCAACTTTGGTGTATATGCCCAGCCCGACTTAGCCAACCGTGCATTACGCAAACCATCTTTTTGTTTCTTTGTCAAAAACCGTTCTCCTATGTTTTGTAAAATAATTAGACTTATTGTATGGACATCCGCGGTACATTTGAGAGAGAGAGAGCGCACCAACGATATCAACTTTGTGAAAGCAACACTTCAGAGTTTGTGAAAACAGCGGAGTTAAAGAATTCAATCGATAGTCCAAGGACATAAAGCCGTGCTCTGATACCATTATGTCATGCCCCGCTTCCGTAGGAGCGATCGTCCTCGCTAAGGCGTGATGTCACACGAGCCTAGATTGCACTCGTGTAAGGTGGATTCCATAACGGCCGATTTCAGCGGCTGCTACGGGGTCGTCGTACAGAAGTCCCATGCAGAGACATTGAATAATAGCAGCAAAAATTAGAACGAAACATAAGTTATTCAAAGAGGCTCTTTATTGATATTGAAAACAACGGTTACAATGGGGCGCAAGGCTAAGATTATAAGTCTCTCAAGCTCACTCTTCTCACATTTTACAAGTTTACTCATCTCTCTCTCTCATCTCTCAATACATGTCGCGATCCAGCGAATGCTACGAAAGGCGACGTCTATACATTATGTCCCGTATAAGTCTTGACTCCATGCGGCCGCACGCTTCGAATCGCCACGGAACTCCGTGCCTCGATGCATCCAAGCGAGCTCCGCGCCACGAGCTTCTACCAATGTCTGCACATAAAAACTATGCGGGTGTCAGTACTCAACTGTACTGGTGGAATGAGCTCCTCGCCCACCCATACAAAACTGACACGTTTGATTTACTCTGTGTAACATAGTCCATTCTTATCAATTGTCTTTCTACTCTTGTCTTAGGATCAGTTTTAGGACCGATGTCTTGGCCTATTCTGTGCCTCTAGACCATCCCATGCTTTGCACCAACAACGTTAACTCAACAACGTTAATCTATTAAGTCGTATTTGCCTTACGGTTTAAAATCAGAGACGCAACTACGCGATGAGGCTCCATTTCCGTGTGACCGTGCTACAAACCCTTGCTGAGGCCGTACCTCGCAACTCAGTGAGACTTAACCATATCGTCACATCGCGGCCCTTGCTACTTTAATCATCAACTGACCCAATCGAGACTTGTGAACTTAGTGTCCCATAACCAACTTGCCTTACGACGATTCCTGACTTAAACTCGAACAACTCAAACCCAACTTTTGTAACTCACATGTCCACACTTAAGACTCGACGCCACATCTCGTGTTGAAGCACGACGCCTATGATGAAAACCCAATCTTAGGCCCAAACTTTGTGTTCTAACTGTACACATATTCAACTCGACTCAATCCAAAGGCATACATGCGGATAGCCGCTATTTGCCGACATCTATATGAACTTGGCCGCTAGCATCACAAGCTATCCTGAGACGTATAGCTTGGTTAAATCGGGGACCTTTCAACGCAAGTAGCTAGCTCCGTTGCAAGCCCCCGCTTTAACCCGTGCTAAAACCTTATGCACGACTATACCCTGTTTCCTCCCAGGCCGAGTCGGTCCCATGTCCCAGGGTTGCCGCTCGAGGAAACATCATCCTTGTCGACAAGTTGTCCATGACCATGCAAGACTCGACTCAAACTGACGTCTCACACAGTCATCCTTCTTTCAGTGTTACCCTCTCTTCCAAAACCATGTTCAAGACTTCTATCCTTGAGATCCCTCGACGACCCACGGTCGCGAGCCTTCTCCCTTGATGCCATATCATTTTTACTCAACTTAGAAATGCCCATTTGATAGCCCTTTTTCTAAATTCGACTTGAAACCAACTGTAGCTCGTGTCTTAAACACTAAGTACGTGCATTGTGCCTTAAGCCAACCGTGTTCTACGCAACACTACAACCCGAGTCATACTTTATATGACGGGCCTTGAGATCGTGGGACTACTTAACTTTGATAAACCGCAAAAGAGCGGGACGGTACTTGTAATATCTTTGGTCGACCGACATAACTTTGCCTAACTTAACTTCACAACAATTTAACGAGAAAAGGCTGTGTAATACCCATATCTCGTATTACATATTTGGAATACGTGTACATATTTTGACCCGTATTGCATGTCTTCCTGCTTGATTTATTTTGGCTTTTCATTGATTGGTTTATCTTGGTTCGGTTCGGTTTGTTTGGCTTGGTTCGGTTTTGCTCGATTTTATGTGAACCAAACCACTCTTACCTACCACCACCTTTATTAAATATTCCACTCCTATTTCTCTCTCCATATTAACTTTTTTCTTTCCCACCATTACTTCTCCACCAACCTGAGAGAGAATGGAGAGCTTAGGCAAGTGCATCTTGCTTCATGAAGGAAGTCTATTTTTATTGTTCCATTGTCTTCCTCATGTGTTTCTAACCCACTTTAGTACTTAGCACTTTTCATTTCTGTGGTTAATTTCTTGTAGATCTAGCTTTGTGGTATTTTCGGTTCTCACGAGTTTTGATCTAACAAACTTACATATTTTTGCTATTTGATGGTTCGATGATGTAGAGAATTTCATTCTGTCCCAATTTTACTTATGGAAGTTCGGATTTGGACTCTGGATGACGAATTTATGGAGCTTGGAAGCATGGCTTCATGGTGTTCTTCTTCTCGAAAAATGGAGAAGAAGAACAGTTCTCTGGCCGCACGGCCATTTAATTAAATTAATTATTTTGGCCGCATGAGCCTTTCCTTGCACAGCCGCATGTGGCACTGCTTAGCTGGCATGGCCACTATTATTTGCATTGGCCGCATAAGAATTATTGCATGGATTTTATTATTATTATTATTATTATTATTATTATTATTATTATTATTGTTGTTGTTTAATATAATATTTGTAAGCCGCATGAATTTTTGCTGGCCGTATATGGAAACAATTTGTAGCCGCATGAGGCCAAGAAAATTTTCTGGCCGCATGGAATTAATTGTTGGCCGTATGGCCTGTTTCCTTTTTTTTAAATTTGCATGCATTAGTATTAAATGGCATGCATTAGCCTTGGCTTGCATGCAGTTACATGCAATGTTTAGTTGAGTCGTATATGGCCAATGCATTAAATAATTGCTTACATATGTTGGCCGCATATGGAATCCTCAGTTGGCTGCATAAAATTACTTGGCTGCATGGAAATAATTAGTGCATTAGCATTGTTAGCAGTACTTTGCATGCATTAGTGCATTAGCATTTTAGCATTATTTGCATGCATACACGTGGCTATGCATTGCTAGCATATTTTGCATGGCATTATTAATTGTCTTTGGCCATGCAAGCACTTGCTTGCCTATAAATGTTATGGCAGCATAAGCTATTGCAATATGTCAGCCGCATGGCCTTTGATTAATGGCCATTATCATTAATAAACTGCATACAACCTATTATTTTCTTTGGCCATTTAAATTAAATGGAATAAGCTTGCATGGATTAAGCTTGCATGCATTTAGTAGCTTTAAGCTTGCATGCATTTAGTAGCTTTAAGCTTGCATGCATTTAGTAGCTTTAAGCTTGCATGCGTTTAGTCGCCGAGCAAGTGTTAGCTCGTGTACATTTTTACTTACTGTCTGCCTACGGGCTGTAACATGATTGACAACCTAGGGCTGATCATGTATGACGAAACTCTTGCTAGTCCTCATATTTTTTAACGACTAGCTTCATGATCAGCTGAATATGTAATGTTTGGGACGCCTTACTATTGTATATTTGGTGATCGTAAATCTTGTAACATTTATTCACTTGCTTGTGATTGAGACACTAGGTTTGTTCATGACCTTAAGAGACTGTTGGCTTGTAGATAAACCCTCATATATCTAGACAATCGTGACCGTATAGTGAGGTCGATTCCATTTCATTATACGTAGTTGGCTATGTCTGCCCCCGCTCTCCAGTATTCTGGTTCTAGGATGTGACATGGTTTAAGTGGTGGCCCATGCAGGTCCCTCGGTAAGGGGACCAACACCAGTGCAGCAGCAGCAGTACCAGCCTCCGAGGCCATTGCCGCCTCAGACCCAAGTCTTCCAGCAGCAGAGACCCCAACAGTACGCCCTGATCCAAGCTCAGATTCAGAACCGACAGAAAGATTTCTAGCAGGATATCTTCCCTCTTTTTCGTGCCTTCGATTTTCTTGCTTACATACATGATTTCATGATTGATTGCTTAGTATAGCTTGCCTGAGATTAGTATAGCTTGTCTTTGCCACTCTAGCCGTTTGATTAAATTCCGAGGACAGAATTCTTTTAAGGTGGGTAGAGTTGTAATGCCCATATCTCGTATAACGTATTTGGAATATGTGTACGTATTTTGACCCGTATTGCATGTCTCCCTGCTTGATTTATTTTGGCTTTTCATTGATTGGTTTATCTTGGTTCGGTTCGGTTTGTTTGGCTTGGTTCGATTTTGCTTGATTTTATGTGAACCAAACCACTCCCACCTACCACCACCTTCATTAAATATCCCACTCCCATTTCTCTCTCCACATTAACTTTCTTCTTCCCCACCATTACTTCTCCACCAACCTGAGAGAGAGTGGAGAGCTTAGGCAAGTGCATCTTGTTTCATAGAGGAAGTCCATTTTTATTGTTCCATTGTCTTCCTCATGTGTTTCTAACCCACTTTAGTACTTAGCACTTTTCATTTCTGTAGTTAATTTCTTGTAGATCTAGCTTTGTGGTATTTTCGGTTCTCACGAGTTTTGATCTAACAAACTTGCATTTTTTGCTATTTGATGGTTCCATGATGTAGAGAATTTTATTCTGCCCCAATTTGACTTATGGAAGTTCGGATTTGGACTCTGGATGACGAATTTATGGAGCTTGGAAGCATGGCTTCATGGTGTTCTTCTTCTCGGAAAGTGGAGAAGAAGAACAGTTCTCTGGCCGTACGGCCATTTAATTGAATTAATTATTTTGGCCGCATGAGCCTTTCCTTGCACAGCCGCATGTGGCACTGCTTAGCTGGCATGGCCACTATTATTTGCATTGGCCGCATAAGAATTATTGCATGGCTTTATTATTATTATTATTATTATTATTATTATTGTTTAATATAATATTTGTGAGCCGCATGAATTCTTGCTGGCCGTATTTGGGAACAATTTGTAGCCTTATGTGGCCAAGAAAATTTTCTGGCCGCATGGAATTAATTGTTGGCCGTATGGCATGTTTCTTTTTTTTTAACTTTGCATGCATTAGTATTAAATGGTATGCATTAGCCTTGGCTTGCATGCAGTTGCATGCAATGTTTAGTTGAGCCGCATATGGCCAATGCATGGCCAATGCATTAAATAATTGCTTACATATGTTGGCCGCATATGGAATCCTCAGTTGGCTGCATGAAATTACTTGGCTGCATGGAAATAATTAGTGCATTAGCATTGTTAGCAGTGCTTTGCATGCATTAGTGCATTAGCATTTTAGCATTATTTGCATGCATACACGTGGCCATGTATTGCTAGCATATTTTGCATGGCATTATTAATTGCCTTTGCCCATGCAAGCACTTGCTTGCCTATAAATGTTATGGCCGCATAAGCTATTGCCAGTATGTCAGTCGCATGGCCTTTGATTAATGGCCATTATCATTAATAAACTACATGCAACCTATTATTTTCTTTGGACATTTAAATTAAATGGAATAAGCTTGCATGGATTAAGCTTGCATGCATTTAGTAGCTTTAAGCTTGCATGCATTTAGTAGCAAGCTTGCATGCATTTAGTAGCTTTAAGCTTGCATGCATTTAGTAGCAAGCTTGCATGCTTGTATTTAATATGTGATGTATTAGCTTACATGCTACCATTAAATGACCGCATGGCCATTTCAAACACTTGACCGCATGAATAAGTCCTTGGCCGCATATGCAAAGTGGGCCGCATGGGCATGGATTAAATGCTTGCAGGTTGCAAGCATTTTTATATATTAACTTGCACGCATTTTTGCATGCATTTGCATGCTTAGAAATATACGTTGGCCGCATGGAATTGCCATTTGTTGAACAATTAATTAATGCATTGGCATTGACATTTAATTGCACTTGGCCGTATGGAATTGTTTGTTAGCCGCATATGCACTGTGCTTGGCCGCATGCACAATTACTTGTAGCTGGCCGCATGGCCATTAGCAATGTAATAATTTCTAGCCGCATGGCTTATATATTAAGCACTTGCCTTATGGCCCCCACCTCATCCACTCTTGGCCACATGGCCTATTTATCATTCTTGGCCGTATGCAGCAAATGTGTGCTGGCCGCATATTGTGTAGTGACGAAATTTATTGTGTCACGACCCGCACCCACTGTTAGGGTACGAGAACGTAACAACGCCCAGCCTACGCCGCAGTGTCGACGGTAGAACGCTGTCCTATGTCACATCATCTAACAATATAATGCTAAGCAGATACAGTCTCAATCACATTTAAGGTAAAGCATGATAAGGTTAGATAAAACATAAAATCCAAAGAGATACGGGAGATAGAAGTCTAAGTGTCTAAGATACAAAAACCCAGAAATACATCTCAAAACTCAAATACAGTAATCCACAAATTAAATACAACTCCAGACAAATGAAATAACTATCTAAACAACCTCTAAGGTGTCTCCTCTAGGCTAGCAGGCAACTTTCAAGCTATCTGTAAAATTTATCAACAGGTCCAGTCAGGACAGGAACGAGCACATCTCATCTAGAAAACCCAAGTAAATGACAGAGAACTATAAAGCAGTTATAGGCAGTTGTATTGATGAAAATGGCAGTTTATATTCAGGTGATGGTAAGAAAGACATATAAGGTGCAAGGAAAGTAAATAACTAAACAAGAGAAGAATTATAGCAATGAAGTCTGAAAAATAGAACTAGCTGAACCAGGATAATATGATATGAAGTCCAGACAACAATGTAGACCAGTGTAACTCCAATGTAAGTCCAGTACAAGATGAATTTAATACAAGATGAATCCAGTAAGGGATGATTCCAGTTATAGTGATCAATGATTCCAGGGTGAGTCCAGCCTATACTCTAACAGTGTGTTTTAAAATACCGAGATCAACATGTAAATGACTGTGGGTAATCCGGCACACCTCTCACTGATCAGGCGAGAGATGGCTATCATTCCAGTAGATTCCAGTAGGGGTGATTCCAGTAATGGGGTATGTCTACATGTCTTACTCTAGTATTTCCCCTTCCAGCAAGTGAATCCAGAATTCTGACACAATGATTCAAGATGAGTCCAGCCAAAATATAATGATACCAGTAAATGATTCCAGTAAATGATTCCAGCAGGTGATTCCAGTAATAGAAGCCGGAAATGATGATACCAGTAATAGAGGCCAGAAAATAAATGTGTGTCGTATACATGAATCCAGTAATATCCACACGTGTTGTAACAGAGAATCGCATACAACTAACTAGAACTGAAATACAGTAATTGACAAATAAATGAGAGAACTATCAGAGAATGTACTCGCCTGATAACCTGAACAGCTGATAAGTATAGGGGGTCCAACTGAAGCCACAGAGTCCTATTTAAAGCAACACAGGTTACAAGGTGTCTGGCTCCTAATTAGAACAGCACAAGTCACAACATGTCCAGAAGGGTAATATAAAGTACTACAATACATTCTACATGAATCTAGATCAAACTAGGCCAAAGTCAACCCTTGGTCAACTCTGGTCAACTGTACTAGTCAAACTAGGTCAAACTAGGTCATGTCCTAATCCAGTAAGTCTTACTAGGCCTAACCAAGACTATCCTAGCAAGCACACATCAATACAAGGCTATACAAGCCAACATACACCCAACTCTATATAGCATGCAATTATTCAATACTCAAATAGGCAAGAATTTACATTGGATATACACTAGGTAATCTATTACTTTAAGCTATATATATCTACACATATATACACATGCATATATTGGTATTCAACATTAGGTCTATAATCATGGCATTTCAAATGGTCATATAAACTTATATATTACAACACAATATGCTAACATATATATAATATACATACATAGCTAAGTTCAACTATATTCATAAATACTTATTTAAGAGGCTATGTGTGTGTATGTGAACATGGCAAAGGGGCAAGTGAGGGTTAAATGGACATACATAGTGTATACATATCAAAGAGTGTCAAAGTGTAAGTGAACAATGTGTCAAGTGTGATAGTGTCAACATAGTGTAAGGGGGTACATGAGGTAATATAGGATTTGTGTTAACATAGAACATTACATCTCATTAACTTGTATATTGCATACATTATATCTATTATTATATTACATTCATGCTTGCATTCATTCATCATTCATTATTCTCTTGCACCACTATATGCACCATACATTACATACAATGGAACCTACATATTCATTACAAGCCATACTTATACATGCTTACATTAGATAGGATACTTACACCTCATACATCATTTATTTAACCATTTACTCATGCTTGTATTCTCTATTTAATTACATAATATATATACATTAACATGGGTTAAAATCAAATAGAACATTATATTACACACAAGGGTGCACAAAATGTATATGTCGAATAGTAACTCCTACTAATAATCAATACTGTACCATCTCAGCATGAATTAAAATTTAGGATTAAGGTATGTTATAGATCTATGTGTTAGCTTTCCGAAACTTTAAACGGATCGCATTTTCGTTTCCGGAAACTCCCGGAATCGCGAAAACACCGAGAACGCGTTTGTCTTTCGTATAGCTGACACTCAAATAATTCTCCAGAAAGTTATAGAAAGAATTAGGCCTATTAATATATGTTTTTAGAAAGCTAACTTCAATACGCTTCTTTTAAAAAAAATGAGAGATTAAACCGAGCTTTGAGCTAGAAGTTATGACATTTCTAAGTTAGGGCTGAAATTAAAAACGTGGATAAAAATCATGACGGATTTAGGTAGTTTGAGACAAAAGAACACAAGTATATAATATAATATATCAAGAACTCACTCTCTACACTAATATATATATATATATGAGACACTATAGAACACATCTCCAATACAAAAATATGAGATTAAACATGTAATAATTTATTCATACATAACAACAACACATAGTGTGTCCAAATTTGAGATTTTTCCACATGGACACAACCACAACACAAAGGACACTCCTATGACCTCCAAATGGATACGAAATGGACACAAATGGAGATACAACCATGGGGGTCATTCATATGGGTTCAAAATAGATCTATATGCATGAGGAAATGAAAAGGAGAAGGGATTTATACCTCCCGGTAGATCGAATCGAAGAAAAGCCTTCCCGGAGCGATACCGACACGTAGAGATTCCAAAAGGACACGAACGAGCTCCGAATCCTCCCAAACTTGGGTAGCTTCCTCCTTGGCTAGAATGGAGAAGGAAAGAAGAAGATTTGGTGGTAAAATGGAATGATTTGGTGGAGAAATTGCTAGGGATTGCTCTCTAGGAATTTGGGGAAGAATAAGAGAGAGAGTGTGGATGAGAATAATAAAATGAACTTGAGCCTATCCTCTCCCAAAGTGGCTGGCCATATGGGGCTATTTGTCCTATTATGGTAAGGTCCAAAATGCCCCCACTAACCTATTCTATGAGTATTAGGAAAGGGCTAATTGGTTGGGATTAAATTAGTCATTCTAAAGTCTCTAATCACACTAACCTTATCCATAATAATTAGTCTAACCTCTAACTAAAATATTTCTATCATGTGGACTAAAATTAATATCATGTGGGCCATGCCTAACTAGTGTGTGGGTCCCACTAGAGTCAAACTACCCCCGGATTCCCGTTTCAAGTCGGATTGAGTTAAAATTCGAACCTGACTCAAATAACCCCAAAACAATATCATAAATAATAAAATAATATCAAAATAATTCAAAGAGGTCAAATGCAAAATATCCTTAGGCCAAAAATGACATTAAAATATCATAATCACATGGTTAGGCTCTAGGTCAAACAGTCTCTAGGGTTTCACTAGCAAAACGTCAAAACCACAAGTCATTGATTTAAATAATTTTAAAATAATTTAAAATCACCAAAAATCATATCATTAATTAAATATTATTATTAAAATAATTATAAATACGAAATTTCAAAATTACCCTCATTTGGGAAACTGGGTGCTACAACTCTACCCACCTTAGAAAAATTTCGTCCTCGAAATTAAAATGTCCATACTCCCTCTAGGTCAAACCCCCACAATCAAAGTCCCAGATTAAAACAAATCATGTGATCAAAAGAACGACATACAGGGTCATGGCATACGGTGGTAGTGAAAGTCTCATCTAGGTATACTAGTCATGCTAACCGAAACGGTCATAGGGTATCAAAACATACAAGCAATTTAGGGTGCTAAACTAGAGAAGTTACAGAAACAACAAACCATCAAAACTGTAAGGCGGTCTACCATCCTATATGAAACTAGTACTTATCAAAACAAAATAAAGGCAACTACCAATTATCTGAAAAAGGGTACAGAAAATCAAATTCAAAAATTAAGGAATTGAAAATCACTTGCATTAAAATCCAAATCACAATATATATATACAGAGAGAGCGTTAGAGAGGAAAAACTAGCATTATGTAATGTTATGTGGTTTGTGTGTGTATGGGTGTATGTGAAATATACATGAAATTGTATATGAGCTATCCTGTTACACTACTCATGGCATATGGGTTAACAACCTACAATACACAACCTATTTAATCATAACATGCATGGCTAACCATAAACATATATAAGAGGTAGAGATTTAGTTATGTATATACATATATTATAACATGTATGCCTAAGCTCTATATATATCTATACAAGTATGTGATCATAACATAGAGAGGAAAGGTTAGGTTACATGACAGCGTATACTAAGTTAGGGTGTGTGTGTGTCCTTGTACAGGGTTATAGCTTAGTACTGAAAGGTTAAACCCAGTTTTAGTTCAGCATTTACATACAAAATCTGAAAATAAGTTAACATTTAAACCAGTGTAATATTAACATAATGCAGTCTCAGATTTTACAAATTTAACATAACTTAACCAATTTCTCTAAAAATTGAAACTCTGCAGATATCATACATGTGCAGTTATGTAGACAAAACTAATAACATGAAATTTATATTTAAATTACGAATTTAAACTGGAAAAGCAGAAAACCAGAAATATTGGGATTTTGAAAATTTTAACATTAACAACATATTAATATGTATTTAGATAGGTGAAAACTCAAGTGTAGCATGCATACGTATCAGGTAAGTGTCCACTATGTAAATATACTCATATATTCTCATGTCCCAAAAAAATTAATTTTATGTTAAGACCAACATTTAGATTCCTACCAAGATCACAAAATAGGTGATTGACGAAATCAAGGCAGTTTTATTATTATTATTCAATACTAGAATAATAGCAAGAAAGAAATAACGATAAAAGCTGTTTGCTTATTTGCCTAAAAGAAGGAACCATTTTGAAACCAGAGCTAAATATCAAATCCAAGATAAAGTCTAGCAAAATTATCGATTCATTGTATTAAGAAGAAACTCATAGTAAGAAGTTACACAAGCTACTCCTAAGTTAAATAATTAGAAGCAAAACAAATAATAATTCTTTTTGAAGGACTGCATCAAAGTAGAGAAAACATGCTTGAAAATATTTAAGGTACAATCTGATAATCATATGCGTCTATCCAAAATCATGGTACTCTAAATCTTCGTCATACTAGTGAGCAAGGCTACGATAATCACAGAGTCCTTGATTCATGCACATACCTCAAGAATTATGGTATTTAACATTTTCGCGATGCCGCTAGCTTGGCTGCGAAAACCTTAAATTTCCCCACCCGAGAAATATATCCAAAATCAGACTATATGTCCTCACCATGCTGGCTAATGTGACTATAGAAGACAAGATTTTCATAACTTAGATGACCTAGCCCATATAATTTCATCTTGCCAAAAATTAAATTAAATCAACAATGAATACAAAAAAAAATCAAATTTATCAACGAACATCAAAATTCAGAAATGAACAAAATCCTTCAAATCATATAACTACAAACTCGGATGCTATAGCTAACATCAAGATTCAAATTTCAACAATCTTCATCAAAATCAATAAATACATACTCAAATTCAATAATAATCCATCAAAATCAAATTCAATAGCAGAAAGTAAAGATAAATCAAATCAAGGAAAAAGAAAAGAGTTTTCAAATCGGAGTTAAACAAGATTCTCAAGGGTCGTCCCAGAAATCTCTCAAGGGATCCTAATTGTGATTGAGTATCTTCAAGATATATCCTATTCCTACTGCAGGCTGTAGTGGTACTCAAGTTCGAATACCACTACATAAACTCGACCTGCATGGGCCACCACTAAAAACGTGTCACGACCCGCACCCACTGTTAGGGTACGAGAACGTAACAACGCCCAGCCTACGCCGCAGTGTCGACGGTAGAACGCTGTCCTATGTCACATCATCTAACAATATAATGCTAAGCAGATACAGTCTCAATCACATTTAAGGTAAAGCATGATAAGGTTAGATAAAACATAAAATCCAAAGAGATACGGGAGATAGAAGTCTAAGTGTCTAAGATACAAAAACCCAGAAATACATCTCAAAACTCAAATACAGTAATCCACAAATTAAATACAACTCCAGACAAATGAAATAACTATCTAAACAACCTCTAAGGTGTCTCCTCTAGGCTAGCAGGCAACTTTCAAGCTATCTGTAAAATTTATCAACAGGTCCAGTCAGGACAGGAACGAGCACATCTCATCTAGAAAACCCAAGTAAATGACAGAGAACTATAAAGCAGTTATAGGCAGTTGTATTGATGAAAATGGCAGTTTATATTCAGGTGATGGTAAGAAAGACATATAAGGTGCAAGGAAAGTAAATAACTAAACAAGAGAAGAATTATAGCAATGAAGTCTGAAAAATAGAACTAGCTGAACCAGGATAATATGATATGAAGTCCAGACAACAATGTAGACCAGTGCAACTCCAATGTAAGTCCAGTACAAGATGAATTTAATACAAGATGAATCCAGTAAGGGATGATTCCAGTTATAGTGATCAATGATTCCAGGGTGAGTCCAGCCTATACTCTAACAGTGTGTTTTAAAATACCGAGATCAACATGTAAACGACTGTGGGTAATCCGGCACACCTCTCACTGATCAGGCGAGAGATGGCTATCATTCCAGTAGATTCCAGTAGGGGTGATTCCAGTAATGGGGTATGTCTACATGTCTTACTTTAGTATTTCTCCTTCCAGCAAGTGAATCCAGAATTTCGACACAATGATTCAAGATGAGTCCAGCCAAAATATAATGATACCAGTAAATAATTCCAGTAAATGATTCCAGCAGGTGATTCCAGTAATAGAAGTCGGAAATGATGATACCAGTAATAGAGGCCAGAAAATAAATGTGTGTCGTATACATGAATCCAGTAATATCCACACGTGTTGTAACAGAGAATCGCATACAACTAACTAGAACTAAAATACAGTAATTGACAAATAAATGAGAGAACTATCAGAGAATGTACTCGCCTGATAACCTGAACAGCTGATAAGTATAGGGGGTCCAACTGAAGCCACAGAGTCCTATTTAAAGCAACACAGGTTACAAGGTGTCTGGCTCCTAATTAGAACAGCACAAGTCACAACATGTCCAGAAGGGTAATATAAAGCACTACTGCATTCTACATGAATCTAGATCAAACTAGGCCAAAGTCAACCCTTGGTCAACTCTGGTCAACTGTACTAGTCAAACTAGGTCAAACTAGGTCATGTCCTAATCCAGTAAGTCTTACTAGGCCTAACCAAGACTATCCTAGCAAGCACACATCAATACAAGGCTATACAAGCCAACATACACCCAACTCTATATAGCATGCAATTATTCAATACTCAAATAGGCAAGAATTTACATTGGATATACACTAGGTAATCTATTACTTTAAGCTATATATATCTACACATATATACACATGCATATATTGGTATTCAACATTAGGTCTATAATCATGGCATTTCAAATGGTTATATAAACTTATATATTACAACACAATATGCTAACATATATATAATATACATACATAGCTAAGTTCAACTATATTCATAAATACTTATTTAAGAGGCTATGTGTGTGTATGTGAACATGGCAAAGGGGCAAGTGAGGGTTAAATGGACATACATAGTGTATACATATCAAAGAGTGTCAAAGTGTAAGTGAACAATGTGTCAAGTGTGATAGTGTCAACATAGTGTAAGGGGGTACATGAGGTAATATAGGATTTGTGTTAACATAGAACATTACATCTCATTAACTTGTATATTGCATACATTATATCTATTATTATATTACATTCATGCTTGCATTCATTCATCATTCATTATTCTCTTGCACCACTATATGCACCATACATTACATACAATGGAACCTACATATTCATTACAAGCCATACTTATACATGCTTACATTAGATAGGATACTTACACCTCATACATCATTTATTTAACCATTTACTTATGCTTGTATTCTCTATTTAATTACATAATATATATACATTAACATGGGTTAAAATCAAATAGAACATTATATTACACACAAGGGTGCACAAAATGCATATGTCGAATAGTAACTCCTACTAATAATCAATACTGTACCATCTCAGCATGAATTAAAATTTAGGATTAAAGTATGTTATAGATCTATGTGTTAGCTTTCCGAAACTTTAAACGGATCGCGTTTTCGTTTCCGGAAACTCCCGGAATCGCGAAAACACCGAGAACGCATTTGTCTTTCGTATAGCTGACACTCAAATAATTCTCCAAAAAGTTATAGAAAGAATTAGGCCTATTAATATATGTTTTTGGAAAGCTAACTTCAATACGCTTCTTTTAAAAAAAACGAGAGATTAAACCGAGCTTTGAGCTAGAAGTTATGACATTTCTAAGTTAGGGCTGAAATTAAAAACGTGGATAAAAATCATGACGGATTTAGGTAGTTTGAGACAAAAGAACACAAGTATATAACATAATATATCAAGAACTCACTCTCTACACTAATATATATATATATATGAGACACTATAGAATACATCTCCAATACAAAAATATGAGATTAAACATGTAATAATTTATTCATACATAACAACAACACATAGTGTGTCCAAATTTGAGATTTTTCCACATGGACACAACCACAACACAAAGGACACTCCTATGACCTCCAAATGGACACGAAATGGACACAAATGGAGATACAACCATGGGGGTCATTCCTATGGGTTCAAAATAGACCTATATGCATGAGGAAATGAAAAGGAGAAGGGATTTATACCTCCCGGTAGATCGAATCGAAGAAAAGCCTTCCCGGAGCGACACCGACACGTAGAGATTCCAAAAGGACACGAACGAGCTCCGAATCCTCCCAAACTTGGGTAGCTTCCTCCTTGGCTAGATTGGAGAAGGAAAGAAGAAGATTTGGTGGTGAAATAGAATGATTTGGTGGAGAAATTGCTAGGGATTGCTCTCTAGGAATTTGGAGAAGAACAAGAGAGAGAGTGTGGATGAGAATAATAAAATGAACTTGAGCCTATCCTCTCCCAAAGTGGCTGGCCATATGGGGCTATTTGTCCTATTATGGTAAGGTCCAAAATGCCCCCACTAACCTATTCTATGAGTATTAGGAAAGGGCTAATTGGTTGGGATTAAATTAGTCATTCTAAAGTCTCTAATCACACTAACCTTATCCATAATAATTAGTCTAACCTCTAACTAAAATATTTCTATCATGTGGACTAAAATTAATATCATGTGGGCCATGTCTAACTAGTGTGTGGGTCCCACTAGAGTCAAACTACCCCCGGATTCCCGTTTCAAGTCGGATTGAGTTAAAATTCGAACCCGACTCAAATAACCCCAAAACAATATCATAAATAATAAAATAATATCAAAATAATTCAAAGAGGTCAAATGCAAAATATCCTTAGGCCAAAAATGACATTAAAATATCATAATCACATGGTTAGGCTCTAGGTCAAACAGTCTCTAGGGTTTCACTAGCAAAACGTCAAAACCACAAGTCATTGATTTAAATAATTTTAAAATGATTTAAAATCACCAAAAATCATATCATTAATGAAATATTATTATTAAAATAATTATAAATACGAAATTTCGAAATTACCCTCATTTGGGAAATTGGGTGCTACATATTGGCTGGCCGCATGTTTGTTCTCCCACTTTTGGGCCGCATGAGGTCCCCTTTGATTGTTTAAATATTTTATTTGCCTGAATTGTGGTCAGAATTTTTTTCCACTCCCAACATGAAAGTTGTAGAGTTTCTCCTTGGCTTCAAGAATATATATATTATAATATATTATTTTTTAATTGTGCAAGTTTCTCTCCTCCTTGATAAATGGCATGACTTGATAGTGACCCGCCGTGGTGCACTCCTGACAAGATAGCTTGACTTGACAAATTTGACATGATAACTTGACATGATAATTCTTGATAGTGGCCCGCCGTGGCGCACTCTTGACATGATAAACCTGACATGATATTTTTCGAAATGCTGTTGCGACGGCTAACATGACACGACAAGATTGAATAACTTGGATACCGTGGACGATTGTGCTTGTACAAATGAACTCGTCTTGTCTTGCATCATGTTTAGGACAGGGACCCCTGAGTACCACGGTCAGGGGCACCCACTAAAATCGACTAAGGTTAACAACTAGAATAATCTAGTAGTCATGAAGAGATTTACCAGCTACAGGCAATCCCGTTACCTGGGCGTGCTTGTGGATTTGTAGCCTGCCGACGAGTAGGGCACACTTCCAGCACACTGTTATGTGTTGCACCCTTATTGTACTAATATTCGCCTGGATAACCTGGATGTTCTGCAGGGCTTGTGGCTGTAGAATAATCTCGCTGCATCTTGCTAGTAACTAGGCCTGTGATAACCCTAGTTAGTTAAAGTATCAAGCCGTACTTATTGCTTGGCCGTGATTGTTGGATGGGGTTCAATCTGTCTAGTCTTGTCTTGATCCTGTGTAAGATCGTTACATGTCCTGATTTCTTATTTTATCTTGCCGATAAATGGTGGGAGAAACCAAGTTCTGTTCAGACGAAGGGTTACAACCCCGGTCCTTGTTTGGTTTACGGGTTGTAACCTGGCTATCTGAATAGTCCCATGGTTATCTCATCGTATATCACCTGTCATGCTTGATACGTTTTACCTTATCAATAGTAATTGAGGCGGGTTTCTATTCAGGCGAAGGATTGCAACCCTGGTCCTTGTTTGGTTTAAGGGTTGTAGTCTGGCTACTTGAGTAGTTTCTTCGTGCTCAATATATTATTGTTATCTCAGTTATTATCAGTATCTTTTAATTACCCTTGCTATTCATTTGTGATATGCTGGTTTTAGTTCCTAAGTGAAGCCTCCTTTGTGGCACTTGCTCTTTCTGGGGTCTGACCCAGCTGATTTTGTATGGCCAGATACCGGAGCAGCACCAAAGGATCTACCGACCTTCCAGCCACATGGTGACCACTAGACGGAATCCTGGCAACGAGTGGGTTTATTTTGGCTCTCCCACTCTATTGTAAAATTATTCTTTTGAGGCGTTTAGCCGCCGAGCAAGTGTTAGCTCGTGTACATTTTTACTTACTGTCTGCCTACGGGCTGTAACATGATTGACAACCTAGGGCTGATCATGTATGACGAAACTCTTGCTAGTCCTCATATTTTTTAACGACTAGCTTCATGATCAGCTGAATATGTAATGTTTGGGACGCCTTACTATTGTATATTTGGTGATCGTAAATCTTGTAACATTTATTCACTTGCTTGTGATTGAGACACTAGGTTTGTTCAGGACCTTAAGAGACTGTTGGCTTGTAGATAAACCCTCATATATCTAGACAATCGTGACCGTATAGTGAGGTGGATTCCATTTCATTATACGTAGCTGGCTATGTCTGCCCCCGCTCTCCAGTATTCTGGTTCTAGGACGTGACATGGTTTAAGTGGTAGCCCATGCAGGTCCCTCGGTAAGAGGACCAGCACCAGTGCAGCAGCAGCAGTACCAGCCTCCGAGGCCATTGCCGCCTCAGACCCAAGTCTTCCAGCAGCAGAGACCCCAACAGTACGCCCTGGTCCAAGCTCAGATTCAGAACCGGCAGAGAGGTTTCTAGCAGGATATCTTCCCTCTTTCTTGTGCCTTCGATTTCCTTGCTTACATACATGATTGTATGATTGATTGCTTAGTATAGCTTGCCTGAGATTAGTATAGCTTGTCTTTGCCACTCTAGCCTCTTGATTAAATTCCGAGGACGGAATTCTTTTAAGGTGGGTAGAGTTGTAATGCCCATATCTCGTATAACGTATTTGGAATACGTGTACGTATTTTGACCCGTATTGCATGTCTCCCTGCTTGATTTATTTTGGCTTTTCATTGATTGGTTTATCTTGGTTCGGTTCGGTTTGTTTGGCTTGGTTCGATTTTGCTTGATTTTATGTGAACCAAACCACTCCCACCTACCACCACCTTCATTAAATATCCCACTCCCATTTCTCTCTCCACATTAACTTTCTTCTTCCCCACTATTACTTCTCCACCAACCTGAGAGAGAGTGGAGAACTTAGGCAAGTGCATCTTGTTTCATAGAGGAAGTCCATTTTTATTGTTCCATTGTCTTCCTCATGTGTTTCTAACCCACTTTAGTACTTAGCACTTTTCATTTCTGTAGTTAATTTCTTGTAGATCTAGCTTTGTGGTATTTTCGGTTCTCACGAGTTTTGATCTAACAAACTTGCATATTTTTGCTATTTGATGGTTCCATGATGTAGAGAATTTTATTCTGCCCCAATTTGACTTATGGAAGTTCGGATTTGGACTCTGGATGACGAATTTATGGAGCTTGGAAGCATGGCTTCATGGTGTTCTTCTTCTCGGAAAGTGGAGAAGAAGAACAGTTCTCTGGCCGCACGGCCATTTAATTGAATTAATTATTTTGGCCGCATGAGCCTTTCCTTGCACAGCCGTATGTGGCACTGCTTAGCTGGCATGGCCACTATTATTTGTATTGGTCGCATAAGAATTATTGCATGGCTTATTATTATTATTATTATTGTTTAATATAATATTTGTGAGCCGCATGAATTCTTGTTGGCCGTATTTGGGAACAATTTGTAGCCGCATGTGGCCAAGAAAATTTTCTGGCCGCATGGAATTAATTGTTGGCCGTATGGCCTGTTTTTTTTTTTTTAACTTTGCATGCATTAGTATTAAATGGTATGCATTAGCCTTGGCTTGCATGCAGTTGCATGCAATGTTTAGTTGAGCCGCATATGGCCAATGCATGGCCAATGCATTAAATAATTGCTTACATATGTTGGCCGCATATGGAATCCTCAGTTGGCTGCATGAAATTACTTGGCTGCATGGAAATAATTAGTGCATTAGCATTGTTAGCAGTGCTTTGCATGCATTAGTGCATTAGCATTTTAACATTATTTGCATGCATACACGTGGCCATGCATTGCTAGCATATTTTGCATGGCATTATTAATTGCCTTTGGCCATGCAAGCACTTGCTTGCCTATAAATGTTATGGCCGCATAAGCTATTGCCAGTATGTCAGTCGCATGGCCTTTGATTAATGGCCATTATCATTAATAAACTGCATGCAACCTATTATTTTCTTTGGCCATTTAAATTAAATGGAATAAGCTTGCATGGATTAAGCTTGCATGCATTTAGTAGCTTTAAGCTTACATGCATTTAGTAGCAAGCTTGCATGCATTTAGTTGCTTTAAGCTTGCATGCATTTAGTAGCAAGCTTGCATGCTTGTATTTAATACGTGATGTATTAGCTTGCATGCTACCATTAAATGGCCGTATGGCCATTTCAAACACTTGGCCGCATGAATAAGTCCTTGGCCGCATATGCAAAGTGGGCCGCATGGCCATTTTTGCATGCATTTGCATGCTTAGAAATATACGTTGGCCGCATGGAATTGCCATTTGTTGACCAATTAATTAATGCATTAGCATTGGCATTTAATTGCACTTGGCCGCATGGAATTGTTTGTTAGCCGCATATGCACTGTGTTTGGCCGTATGCACAATTATTTGCAGCTGGCCGCATGGCTATTAGCAATGTAATAATTTCTAGCTGTATGGCTTATATATTAAGCACAGGCCTTGTGGCCCCCACCTCATCCACTCTTGGCCACATGGCCTATTTATCATTCTTGGCCGCATGCAGCAAATGTGTGCTGGCCGCATATTGTGTAGTGACAAAATTTATTGGCTGGCCGCATGTTTGTTCTCCCACTTTTGGGCCGCATGAGGTCCCATTTGATTGTTTAAATATTTTATTTGCCTGAATTGTGGTTAGAATTTCTTTCCACTCCCAACATAAAAGTTGTAGAGTATCTCCTTGGCTTCAAGAATATATATATTATAATATATTATTATTTAATTGTGCAAGTTTCTCTCCTCCTTGATAAATGGTATGACTTGATAGTGACCCGCCGTGGTGCACTCCTGACAAGATAGCTTGACCTGACAAATTTGACATGATAACTTGACATGATAATTCTTGATAGTGGCCCGCCGTGGCGCACTCTTGACATGATAAACCTGACATGATATTTCTCGAAATGCTGTTGCGACGGCTAACATAACACGACAATATTGAATAACTTGGATACCGTGGACGATTGTGCTTGTACAGATGAACCCGTCTTGTCTTGCATCATGTTCAGGACCGGGACCCCTGAGTACCACGGTCAGGGGCACCCACTGAAATCGACTAAGGTTAACAACTAGAATAATACAGTAGTCATGAAGAGATTTCCCAGCTACAGGCATTCCCATTACCTGGACGCGCTTGTGGATTTGTAACCTGCCGACGAGTAGGGCACACTTCCAGCACACTGTCATGTGTTGCACCCTTATTGTACTAATATTCGCCTGGATAACCTGGATGGTCTGTCACGACCCGCACCCTGATTAGGGGTACGAGAACGTGGGTACGTCCAGCCTACGCCGCAGTATCGACGGTAGAACGCTGTATAGGTCATCTATAACATCTAACATCTAACAACAAGATATATATAACCTGTCATCTCCGCACGGAGGTATAACATAACATCTCAACTCTATATCTCAAACACAAGTCTAGGAAAGATAGAGCATGATATGGAATCAGATGAAAGGAAGAAACTGAATATAAATAGAGTTATCACACCACACAAAGTAGATGTCCAACACAAATAAATACAAGACCTGAAATATAACTAAGTCACAACTAACAATCGGAACAATCCGATACAAAATGAAAACTATAAACACTAGACTTGACTAGGCACCCTCTACTGAGCTAGATGCTCCTCAGGCTCCTGAAGGTCACCCTCATGTGTCCCATAGAAGGTAGGACAGTCACCATCATCATCTGTAATATTTTCAACAGGTCCAGTCAGGACAGGAACGAGCACAATACATCTCACGCAGTTCATATCATGTTGGGAAATGTAAAGCATGCATAGAGTAAGATACATGGACTGTAAAGAATATATATAAAAACAAGAGAGATTTGATAACTGGAAATATCTATATATATGATAAGTAAGAAATGTAGGTAACCTGTGATTTAGAGCATGATATGGTTATGTAAATGGGTTAGGACAATGCAAGGGTAACTCCATCATACGTGAGTGTACTATGGACATATACATGATTTCACAAGATTTCACATGATAGGATTTTGATCACATAACCATTTCCTACTCACCCTCCCCAATCAATACACAAGGATCCAGTCAAGTTACGTTACCTTGCACAAGAGGTTTTTATCATGTTTGCTTACGTGATCATGAGAGTACAAGATTGCACAAGAGTATACATGAATAAAGGTGTACATGAAATACAAGATGTTCGTAAAAAGCACATGACAACTGTATTTGATGCACCCCGAGGGGGATAACATCGCATGACAAGATCCATATAGTACCAATCCGTGAAAATAACGTGACAACATCATGTAAAGTAATCTAGAGCAAGAATATAAATCCTAACAAGTATGAAATGATCAGAAAATGTACTCGCATGTCACCCTATATGACTGATATGAATAGATGTCCGAACTGGTGTCACAGAGTCCTATTTAGAGTAAAACAGGTCACAATATATCCACAATAGTAAAATTAGAGTATACAATGCATACTACATAATTCTAGGTCAATCTGGTCAAAAGTCAACTCTTGGTCAACTCTAAAAGTCAAACTAGTCAAAGTTAGGTCAACCAATGTCAAACTAGTTAAGGTTAGTCAAATCTAGGTCAAACTTAGACTAACTAAGATTTTGGTCAACATAGACTAGTCACAAGGTCATTAGGTTAAGGGTCAACCATTAACAATCTAAGTCAACTCCATAGGGCTAACCCAAATCATGACACAACTCCTAATTATCCCACTTAACCCCATACATATCTTAAATTACATAGGACTATCCTCATAACCATATGGTCAAACATAAATCAACTAGTTTAATAGTCTAGGTTTAGTCAAACCTTAGTTATCAAGCCCTTTAAAGTCCATCCAAGCCATTTCTAGGTCAATTATGTCAAGGTTAGATCAACCATGGTCAAATTAGTTAGGGTTTAGTCAAACTAGTCATTCTAGGTTACTTTAAGTCAAATCTAGGTTAACTAGGTTAAGTTTGACCTAAGGTTGACTTTGGTCAACTTTAGTCAAACAAGGGTCAACTAGTTAGGTCATGGGTCATTAGGTCAATTAGGGTTAGCCCCTAATGGCCATAGGCTAATGTCTATAACCCATAGGCCAGTAACTTATAGGTTCTATGTAAACCTATATCTAAAAAGTATAGTATCACATATATATATACATAACTATATATATATATATATTTTTTACATAACTATACATAACTATATATATATATATATATATATATATATATATATATATATATATATATATATATATATATATATATATATATATATATATATATATATATATATATATATATATATTTATATTTATATTTATATACAAATATATCAAAATATATATATATATACTAATATATACCATATATATATATATATATATATATATATATATATATATATATATATATATATATATATATATATATATATATATATATATATATATATATATATATATCTACATAAATATATTTTGATATATATATATATATATATATATATATATATATATATATTTGTAAAATATATATATATATATATATATATATATATATATATATATATATATATATATATATATATATATATATATATATTACAAATATATATATATATATATATATATATATATATATAGGGGAGGGATATTGCACCAAACTTATTGCATCAATTATTTCCCCAAACAATCTCAACCACACATTTATTTCTATCATGTGGTTATAAAATATTCCATAAAGTTGTTGCCATGTCAGCATGCTTTTATAACCACATGATTGAAATAAATGTGTGGTTGAGATTGTTTGGTGCAATAATTGATGCAATAAGTTTGGTGCAATATCCCTTCCCATATATATATATATATATATTTTTTTTTTTTTCCCATATATATATATATATATATATATATATATATATATATATATATATATATATATATATATATGTACAACATACATATATACATATATACATATATGTACAAAAAAAAAAATATATATATATATATATATATATATATATATATATATATATATATATATATATATATATATATATATATATATGTACAACATACATATATACATATATATATAGAGAGAGAGAGAACAATAGAGAGAGAGAGAGATGTGGGAGTGTGTGTAACAGTGAGAGGGGGGGGGGTTCTCCGAATTCTGAGAATGGGCACAAACACACACACATTACATACATAACACACACCTATACATACCTATATATATACATATATACACTCACATACACATACACATATACCCACACTCTCATATACATATATACATACATATACAGTATATATACACGTAAATACACACATATATATACATAAAAATTGATTCAAAATCCACTTTGAAAACTGGGAAAATACTGGAAATATAGAAATACTGTGCAGTGTAGGTAAATTAGGGGAAAACACAAATCAAAGCCAAAAACCTAGCTAATACTCTAATCTAATGGTTGGTAATCATGCCCCCATATGTATACGTGTCGTAGGGGTCCCTAGGAGTCCACCACGACACGACACAACGTGTCCAAGAGTCAAAAACCCAAATCGGGTAAGCTTCAGATACTGTGCAGTGTCACAGCATCGTGCACGGGTTCACGTGTGTGTGGGACACGATACACACATCCATGTGTCTCGTGGTCACGTGTCCAGGTTCGCCTAGGGTCAGGCTACGAGTTCCAGTGTCTATCTCGTGTCCACGTGTCACCAGGACACGACACGAGACGCGTATCAGTCGAGAAAACTCGACTGATACACACTGCTACGCGCAGCATCGTGCAGCGATGCAAGTGTCTCATGGACATGACACGAGCCACGTGGGGCCTCGTGGTCATGTCCACGTGTAGCCCACGTGTTGGGCTACACACTCGTACAAACACGAGGTGTCCTAGTGTCGTGTTCGCGCGACACGACGCGCGCGAAGTTGGCTCTGTGCGCGTGTGCACTGTCAGTGCACGACCAGTGCACGTGTCCTCGTGTCCTCGATACGACATGAGGTATCGTAAAATTTTGGGGAAGTGTGCGCAGACACTGCCCCTAGGTGCTGACAAAAAATGGTCGTGTCTCGTGTCGTGTCCAGTGAGAACTGGACACGAGGTAGCAGGACAGTGTGTGTGGGTGTGCACAGCGTGTTCGTGTCCAATTTGGACACGGACACGACACAGTTTCGTGCTCAGTGTTAGGGTTCTATGATCTACACCTATAGGGCTAGAAGATTCCTCAATTAGTTTTCGAAAATAATAACATTTAATTTACAGTGGCAAATCATCAAACACTTGAATTAAAACTTAGATATGTGTCCGATACGGACACCAAACCCAATCTA
The DNA here is from genome assembly GCA_029216955.1 of Iris pallida. Taxonomy (NCBI): domain Eukaryota; kingdom Viridiplantae; phylum Streptophyta; class Magnoliopsida; order Asparagales; family Iridaceae; genus Iris; species Iris pallida. The sequence goes on along the minus strand of JANAVB010016999.1, from coordinate 4,745,391 downwards.
TTTCCTACCAAACTTAGCCTACAGGTCCCTGGTACCTAGATGCATGCAACCCTAAAGAGAAAACGCAATATTAATAGGTTTTAGGGCATGTTACCTATTGAGTGAAAACTCAATGAAAAACCAAGGTAGGGGGGGTGTCCTCTTCAAATGATGATGCCCAAAATGCTATGCAACATTGCTAGCTAGCTCCCCTTAGCACCCTCAATGTTGTAGGGTCCCAATGCAAAAGACTTGGGTGAATTTAGAGCTAATTTGAAGAATTTATGAAGGTTTGATGGAAGGAGATTTTCTAGGTTTTAAAACATGTAAATTTTTGTATGGGAATAAATAGATGGGGTTATATTGGAAGGGGGCATGCTAGGGTTCACAATGTGTGGCCATGATTCTAATTTAGCTATTAAGTCTAGATCAAAGGCTTACATGCAAAGTAGGTTTCCTTTAGAAATATCTATGTAAAATATCTTACCAATCCAAATATCTAGATATTTGTAAACTTGGCACCTAGTAGGAATGTCCTAATCATGATTCTAACCTCAAGGCTAATCTAGATTAGGCTAAAGTTCTAGGTCAACTCTCTAATAATTAGCTAGCATATATTTTATTAATATAAAACACAATTCCACAAAATTGTCAAAATGACTAAAATACCCCTAGGCTAAAAAGCCCTAACTTGATGTTCTAAACCTATGGCTAGGCTCATATGATCATGGTTAGTCTCTAGGTTAAGTAATCTCTAAGGTTGCACTAGCAAAATATCAAAATCACAAGTCATGGTTTTAAATAGTTTTAAAATAACTAAAAATCACCAAAAATCATAATATGGTTTAAATATCATTATTAAATAATTATAATTACCAAATTTCAAAATTACCCTCATTTTAGAAACATGGTGCTACAAGTCTACCCTCCTTAGAAAAATTTCGTCCTCGAAATTAAAATGGTCATACTTCTTCTAGGTCAAACACCCCAACAATCACAGTCTCAAACACACAGTCCGATAATCATATGCGTCTGTCCAAAATTATGATACTCAGAATCTTCGTCATGCTAGTAAGCAAGGCTACGATATTCACAGAGTCCTCGACTAAGGTACATACCTCTAGAATCATGGTATTTAAAATTTTCGCATTGCCGCATGCCTGGCCGCGAAAACCTTAAATTCCTACATCTAAGAAATACGTCCAAAATCTGACTATATATCCTCACTATACCAGCTAACATGACTATAGAAGACTCTAGATCCCATAATCGAGACGACCTAGCCCATACGACTTATCTCAGAAGAAAATAACTCATAATAAAATATTCGAACAAAATTTATCAACTACAAGGAACAGATAGAATCAAATTTCAAGACAGTTATAAGGAGGCAAATGCGAAAATAGAATCGAAAAGGTTGGAACCTTCAATCAGCTCTCCCTCTGCCTGTGCATCATCGACTGCCATGGCGAAAGCTCGCCCCGGCTGGCCTCCCTTGGCCTGCTGCTGATGCTGAACAAACCTCTGCTGCTAAGTCTGCAACGGTGGTCCCGTCTGCTGCCCTGTTGGAGCCCTAGCTCCTGCTGCTGCCTGAGCCAATCGTGCCAAGTTCTTGGGGCACTCCCTCAACTGATGCTCTACTGAACCACAAAGCAAACACAGGCCCTGTCTCTTCCTGCAGTCGTCCCATCCGTGACCTTGCTTCTTACAGAAGTTACATGTAGGGTGTTGTTGCTGCCTGGGTGCCTGCTGGTGAAGTACATGTCCCTAGCCCTGAAGCGGCTGCTGAACTGGCCTCTGCTGTATGTGAGGGCGCTTGGCTGGCCCTGCACTAGAACTAGCCCCTAAGGTATCACTGCCCCTCTTCGGCTTGAGGCCGAAGTCCTCCTCTGCAATCTGTGCGTCCATCAATATCTGATCGAACGTCGCATCACGGCGTCCCGAGGTACGGGTGCGCACTGCATGAATAAGTCCCATACGGAACTTACGAGCCTTCTGTCCCTCATTCTGGATCATATCGGGAGCGAACCTGCTAAGGCGAAAGAACTCAGCTGTATACTCGTCCACCGACGAGTTCCCCTGTACTAGACCCACGAACTGGCCCTCCAATGCTGTAAGAGCCACGTCTGGGAAGAACTTCTCCTTGAAGAGCCTCCGGAAGTTCTTTCATGTCAGCCCTCTCACCGACGCATGAGGATCCGTGCGATACCATGTCAGCGCGATATCGAAGAATCGGCTGGCTGCGGCCGAAACCCAAAGTGCTCTAGGAAGCTCTGCCAGCTCCATACTCCGCTGCACGTCCTCTAGCCAATCGTCTGCATAAAGGATGCCCTCCGTGCCCGTGAAGTCCCTGGAGCTCATCTTCCTAAAGTCTAGTACTGTCCCCGGCCTGGACTGCTGCTGGTACGGCTGCTGGCCAGTAGGGCCCTACACCGTACCCGGTACCACTCTCTCCACTGCTGCCAGTGCAAGCTGATGCGAGTTCTCTATGCTCTGCCTCAGCATCTCAATCTGACGGTGTGACGCCTTCGACTGGCGCTGCGATGCCTCTGCCTGGGCCCACTGAGTCTCCATCATCTGCTGAAGGAGAAGGAACATATGATGTGTATCCGTCGGTATCGATGGTGGTGGCGGCAGCATCTCCGGAATGACGACTGAAACCCTCTAGAGTGGAGGTAGTAAACCTTCCTGTGCAACTGTCGGGGTCTCCGGGATAGTGGAATCACTGGGGGCAGTCTCGTGAACCTCCTCCTCAGCCTGATCAGATCTCTCGGGCAAGCTACTCGATCTAGTGGCTTGCGGATGCGTCTTCGTCATCCTGGAGACGAATTAAAACAAAGAGATCAATTTGGCACATGAGTAGATTTATCAAGGAAGGACAGTTAATTTAATACAAGGAGGGTAATAATAAAAATCAAAAGAACGAAAATTTTCCTAGGTGTGATTGAGAAACTCCTATCATGTCCTAGGTCCTACGTCCTAATTGCAGGCTCATAATTAGTACTCTAAGTCGAGCACCATTACGAGATCGTACTAATTGCGACACTATGAGCACCCTAAATTTCGGGTTGATTTTTTTTTTTCATTTTATTTTAATTTTCTGATTGAGGATAATTTTGAAATTTCGTATTTATAATTATTTTAATAATGATATTTAATTCATGATATAATTTTTGGTGATTTTAAATTATTTTAAAATTATTTAAATCAATGACTTGTGGTTTTGACGTTTTGCTAGTAAAATCCTAGACATTGTTTGACCTAGAGCCTAACCATGTGATTATGATATTTTAATGTCATTTTTGGCCTAAGAATATTGTTGTATTTGACCTCTTTGAATTATTTTGATATTATTTTATTATTTATGATATTGTTTTGGGGTTATTTGAGTCGGGTTCGAATTTCAACTCAATCCGACTTGAAACGGGGACCGGGGGTAGTTTGACTCTAGTGGGACCCACACACTAGTTAGACATGGCCCACATGATATTAATTTTAGTCCACATGATAGAAATATTTTAGTTAGAGGTTAGACTAATTATTATGGATAAGGTTAGTGTGATTAGAGACTTTAGAATGACTAATTTAGCTCCAACCAATTAGCCCTTTCCTAATACTCATAGAATAGGTTAGTAGGGGCTTTTGGACTTTTCCTAATAGGACAAAACCACCTTTATGGCCAGCCACAATAAGGATAGGGTTGAGCCTCCCATTTGTCATTATCCATCTATTTTTCTCTCTCTTGTTCTTTTCCAAATTCCTAGAGAGCAATCCCTAGCAATTTCTCTACCAAATCCTTCCATTTCACCACCAAATCTTCTTCTTTCCTTCTCCATTCTAGCCAAGGAGGAAGCTACCCAAGTTTGGGAGGATTCGGAGCTCATTCGTGTCCTTTTGGAATCTCTACGTGTCGGTGTCGCTCCGGGAAGACTTTTCTTCGATTCGATCTACCGGGAGGTATAAATCCCTTCTCCTTTTCATTTCCTCATGCATATAGGTCTATTTTGAACCCATAGGAATGATCCCCATGGTTGTATCTCCATTTGTGTCCATTTTGTGTCCATTTGGATGTCATAGGAGTGTCCTTTGTGTTGTGGATGTGTTCATGTTACATATATAGATTTATATATATATATATATATATATATATATATATATATATATATATATATATATATATATATATATATATTGTAATGAGAGTGTATCTATATTTATATATGTAATAAATGGTTCATGATGATTATATAATCAAGTTTGTGAGTGTGGTTCCTCATATTATTATTGCTATTATTGTTGTGGATAATTAGGATATATATTGTGTATTCTTTTGGCCCAAACTATCTAAATTCGTCATGATTTTTATCCACGTTTTTAATTTCAGCCCTAACTTCGAAATGTCATAACTTCTAGCTCAAAGCTCGGTTTAATCTCCCATTTTTTTAAAAGAAGCATATTGAAGTTAGCTTTCCAAAAACATGTATTAATAGGCCTAATTCTTTCTGTAACTTTCTGGAGAATTATTTGAGTGTCAGTTGTACGAAAGACAAACACGTTCTCGGTGTTTTCGCGATTCCGGGAGTTTTCGGAAACGAAAACGCGATCCGTTTAAAGTTTCGGAAAGCTAACACATAGATATATAACATACTTTAATCCTAAATTTTAATTCATGCTGAGATGGTACAGTATTGATTATTAGTAGGAGTTACTATTCGGCATATGCATTTTGTGCACCCTTGTGTGTAATATAATGTTCTATTTGATTTTAACCCATGTTAATGTATATACATTATGTAACTAAATAGAGAATACAAGCATGAGTAAATGGTTAAATAAATAATGTATGAGGTGTAAGTAGCCTATCTAATGTAAGCATGTATAAGTATGGCTTGTAATGAATATGTAGGTTCTATAGTATGTAATGTATGGTGCATATAGTGGTGCAAGAGAATAAATGAATGATGAATGAATGCAAGCATGAATGTAATGTAATAATAGATGTAATGTATGCAATATACAAGTTAATGAGATGTAATGTTCTATGTTAACACAAATCCTATATTATCTCATGTACCCCTTACACTATGTTGACACTATCACACTTGACACATTGTTCACTTACACTTTGACACTCTTTGATATGTATACACTATGTATGCCCATTTAACCCTCACTTGCCCCTTTGCCATGTTCACATACACACACATAGCCTCTTAAATAAGTATTTATGAATACAGTTAACTTAGCTATGTATGTATATTATATATATGTTAGCATATTGTGTTGTAATATATAAGTTTATATAACCATTTGAAATGCCATGATTATAGACCTAATGTTGAATACCAATATATGCATGTGTATATATGTGTAGACATATATAGCTTAAAGTAATAGATTACCTAGTGTATATCCAATGTGAATTCTTACCTATTTGAGTATTGAATAATTGCATGCTATATAGAGTTGGGTGTATGTTGGCTTGTATAGCCTTGTATTAATGTGTGCTTGCTAGGATAGTCTTGGTTAGGCCTAGTAAGACTTGCTGGGTTAGGACATGACCTAGTTTGACCTAGTTTGACTAGTGCAGTTGACCAGAGTTGACCAAGGGTTGACTTTGGCCTAGTTTGACCTAGATTCATGTAGAATGCATTGTGGTGCTTTATATTACCCTTCTGGACATGTTGTGACTTGTGCTGTTCTAATTAGGAGCCAGACACCTCTCCTCGGATAATATCTTTACCTTGGACATTCAGATATCAGGCGAGTACATTCTCTGATAGTTCTCTCATTTATTTGTCAATTACTGTATTTCAGTTCTAGTTAGTTGTATGCGATTCTCTGTTACAACACGTGTGGATATTACTGGATTTATGTATACGACACATTTATTTTCTGGCCTCTATTACTGGTATCATCATTTCCGGCTTCTATTACTGGAATCACCTGCTGGAATCATTTACTGGAATCATTTACTGGAATCATTTACTGGTATCATTATATTTTGGCTGGACTCATCTTGAATCATTGTGTCAGAATTCTGGATTCACTTGCTGGGAGGGAAAATACTAGAGTAAGACATGTAGACATACCCCATTGCTGGAATCACCCCTACTGGAATCTACTGGAATGATAGCCATCTTTCGCCTGATCAGTGAGAGGTGTGCCGGATTACCCACAGTCGTTTACATGTCGATCTCGGTATTTTAAAACACACTATTAGAGTATAGGCTGGACTCACCCTGGAATCATTGATCACTATAACTGGAATCGTCCCTTACTGGATTCATCTTGTATTAGATTCATCTTGTACTGGACTTATATTGGAGTTACACTGGTCTACATTGTTGTCTGGACTTTATATCATATTACCCTGGTTCAGCTAGTTCTATTTTTACAGACTTCATTGCTATGATTCTTCTCTTGTTTAGTTATTTACTTTCCTTGCACCTTATCTGTCTTTCTTACCATCACCTGAATATAAACTGCCATTTTCATCAATACAACTGCCTATAACTGCTTTATAGTTCTCTGTCATTTACTTGGGTTTTCTAGATGAGATGTGCTCGTTCCTGTCCTGACTGGACCTGTTGATAAATTTTACAGATAGCTTGGAGTTTGCCTGCTAGCCTAGAGGAGACACAATAGAGGTTGTTTAGATAGCTATTTCATTTTATCTGGAGTTGTATTTACTTGTGGATTACTGTATTTGAGTTTTGAGATGTATTTCTGGGATTATGTATCTTAGACACTTAGACTTCTATCTCCTGTATCTCTTTTGGATTTCATGTTTATCTATCTTTATCATTCTACCTTAGATTGTGATTGAGTTGTACCTCTGTGTTGGCCTCCTTATGGAGAGTATTCATATTATGCTAGTTATAGTTCATGACCTAGAACAGCGTTCTACCGCCGACACTGCGGCGTAGGCTGGGCGTTGTTACGTACTCGTACCCTCACGGTGGGTGCGGGTCGTGACACGTTTTTAGTGGTGGCCCATGCAGGTCGAGTTTGTGTAGTGGTATTCGAACTAGAGTACCACTACAGCCTGCAGTAGAAATAGGATATATTTTTGAAGATACTCAATCACAATTAGGATCCCTTGAGAGATTCCTGAGACGACCCTTGAGAATCTTGTTTAACTCCGATTTGAAAACTCTTTTTCTTTGATTTGATTTATCTTTACTTTCTGTTGTTGAATTTGATTTTGATATATTATTATTGAATTTGAGTTTGTATTTATTGATTTTGATGAAGGTTGTAGAATTTTGAATCTTGATGTTAGCTGTAGCATCCGAGTTTGTGGTTATATGATTTGAAGGATTTTGTTCATTTTTAAATTTTTATGCTCGTTGATAAATTTGATTTAATTTTGGGAATTCATTGTTGATTAATTTAATTTTTGGCAAGATGAAATTATATGGGCTACGTCATCTATGTTATGGAATCTAGTCTTCTATAGTCACATTAGCCAGCATGGTGAGGACATATAGTCTGACTTTGGATATATTTTTCGGGTGTAGGAATTTAAGGTTTTCGCAGCCAAGCTAGCGGCACCGCAAAAATATTAAATACCATAATTCTAGAGGTATGTGCATAAGTCAAGGACTCTGTGATTATCGTAGCCTTGCTCACAAGTATGACGAGGATTTAGAGTACCATGATTTTGGATAGACGCATATGATTATCAGATTGTACCTTAAATGTTTTCGAACATATTTTTGCTACTTTTGTTTCAGTCATTCAAAAAAAAGAGAGAAGGAATTATTGTTGTTTTGTTTTGTTTTGTTTCTCATCGTTTACTTAGGATGTAGCTTTAGCTATTTTTATAAACCTTGTGTAACTTTTTACAAAAAATTATTTCTTCTTAATACAATAAACCAATGATTTTGCTAGGCCTTATTTTGGATTTGGTATTATAATTCTTGTTTCAAAAAAAATGGGTCCCTCTTTTAAATAGATAAGCAGAACAGATTCTATTATCTTTCTTTTCTTGCCAATATTTTTACTACCATCATTCCTTGTCTTATATACCTGTCCTGATTATATCAATTCCATGTCTCATATATAATTCTGTCAGCTATACCTTGAAAACTCTTGAATCTTTATATCATTTTTTTTATCTGAGAAATGTTGAGGAAGTGACGTAAATCATCTAGTTCGGAAATGATGTAATTGGTTATCATATGATGATTTTGTAGGAATCAGAGTGTTGGATGTCAAATATGAAAAATTTAAAATGGAGATGTGGTAAAGGTTTAAAATGAAATCGAGGGATAAATGTTATCAATTAGAAACAATCACAGAAAGTGGGTTATGAATAATTCATGGATGTATTTCAAAACTAATGAGGATGTTTAAGGTCAACCTAGTTTTAAGAACTTAAAAATCTTTGTTATTGATTCTTGGGAACTATTACAAGGCTATGTAAAAATTTAGAGATGGAAAGGAGAATTTAATCGAATAAAATGATTATGCGAATTGAACTAGATATTGTAAGAGGGTGACTAGAGACAGAGAGAACACAAGGATTTTACGTTATAGAAATTATTTTAGATATTTGGAAGAAAATTGTAGAATTCAAAAAAATATTTGAAGGTGAACGTTGAAGAAAATATGAAGGTTGATTTATAAAAAAGAATAAATTTTGTGTGACATAGTGGTATTGGAGTTTAGTGAATACGAGACTCGATTTAAACAAGTCCAAGGATTCCATAAACTAGATTTAGAGGTTTTGGATCTAATTTAAAACGAGGTGAAGGAATTTGAAATTTTGATTAAATGAATAAGTGTTGACTCCTAAAAAGAGGGGTATGTTTCGTGGAAAATGTTTTGGAAGTTAAAGATTTTGTCTATGGTGATTGTGGTAAAGGTTTAGATGACTGAAGGTTATAAAATTTCGATGATAGTTATATAGAGGTTGATTTTCATATTGGGACTTGTGAGAAAAAAAAAGAATATGGTTTGGCAAATGATAAATTGATAGTATTAGAGAGGGATGATTTGCTGACTTCGTATGAAATCTTTCATGTTTTCTCTAAAAGGGGTTTTTCAATATCATTGAATCCTAGTTTCCTTAATCCGACCAAATCGACTTCGATTATCTTTTCTTATCATATTTATATCTTGTGTTGTACTTAATTGAATTAAATTTGATTGTGACCTGAATCTCTATCCTTGTATGCTCGATCTCAGACTTTGTTGAACCTGTCCTCCATATTGCCTAAATCTTGATTTCCTCCAATTTGATCAACTTAGATCGTATCAAGACTAAATATTCTTAATACGTATTGTGATTGAAAATTTTTTATGGAATTGGCTTTCATTCCTTAACTTTGATTTTGATTTTTTTCTTTTTTTTTTCTGAACCCTTTAAAGATAATGGGTAGTTACTTTTCTTTATTTTTATGATAAGTATCAGTTTTCATATAGGATGGTAGACTGTCTTACAGTTTTGATGGTTTGTTGTTTTTGTAACTTTTGTTTAGCACCCTAGATTGCATGTGTGTTTTGATACCCTATGACCGTTTTGGTTTAGCATGACTAGAATACCTAGATGAGACTTTCACTACCACTGTATGCCATGACCCTGTATATCGTCCTTTTGATGGTATGATTTATTTAAGTTCTGGAATTTGATTGTGGGGGTTTGACCTAGAAGGATTACGAACATTTTAATTTCGAGGACGAAATTTTTATAAGGTGGGTAGGATGTGAGCATCCTAAATTTCGGGTTGATTTTTTTTTCATTTTATTTTAATTTTCTGATTGAGGATAATTTTGAAATTTCGTGTTTATAATTATTTTAATAATGATATTTAATTCATGATATAATTTTTGGTAATTTTAAATCATTTTAAAATTATTTAAATCAATGACTTGTGGTTTTGACGTTTTGCTAGTGAAATCCTAGAGATTGTTTGACCTAGAGCCTAACCATGTGATTATGATATTTTAATGTCATTTTTGGCCTAAGAATATTTTGGATTTGACCTCTTTAAATTATTTTGATATTATTTTATTATTTATGATATTGTTTTGGGGTTATTTGAGTCGGGTTCGAATTTTAACTCAATCCGACTTGAAACGGGAACCCGGGGGTAGTTTGACTCTAGTGGGACCCACACACTAGTTAGACATGGCCCACATAATATTAATTTTAGTCCACATGATAGAAATATTTTAGTTAGAGGTTAGACTAATTATTATGGATAAGGTTAGTGTGATTAGAGACTTTAGAATGACTAATTTAGCCCCAACCAATTAGCCCTTTCCTAATACTCATAGAATAGGTTAGTAGGGGCTTTTGGACTTTTCCTAATAGGACAAAACCACCTTTATGGCCAGCCACAATAAGGATAGGGTTGAGCCTCCCATTTGTCATTATCCATCTATTTTTCTCTCTCTTGTTCTTTTCCAAATTCCTAGAGAGCAATCCCTAACAATTTCTCTACCAAATCCTTCCATTTCACCACCAAATCTTCTTCTTTCCTTCTCCATTCTAGCCAAGGAGGAAGCTACCCAAGTTTGGGAGGATTCGGAGCTCGTTCGTGTCCTTTTGGAATCTCTACGTGTCGGTGTCGCTCCGGGAAGACTTTTCTTCGATTCGATCTACCGGGAGGTATAAATCCCTTCTCCTTTTCATTTCCTCATGCATATAGGTCTATTTTGAACCCATAGGAATGATCCCCATGGTTGTATCTCCATTTGTGTCCATTTTGTGTCCATTTGGATGTCATAGGAGTGTCCTTTGTGTTGTGGATGTGTTCATGTTACATATATAGATTTATATATATATATATATATATATATATATATATATATATATATATTGTAATGAGAGTGTATCTATATTTATATATGTAATAAATGGTTCATGATGATTATATAATCAAGTTTGTGAGTGTGGTTCCTCATATTATTATTGCTATTATTGTTGTGGATAATTAGGATATATATTGTGTATTCTTTTGGCTCAAACTATCTAAATCCGTCATGATTTTTATCCACGTTTTTAATTTCAGCCCTAATTTCGAAATGTCATAACTTCTAGCTCAAAGCTCGGTTTAATATCCCGTTTTTTTAAAAGAAGCATATTGAAGTTAGCTTTCCAAAAACATGTATTAATAGGCCTAATTCTTTTTGTAACTTTCTGGAGAATTATTTGAGTGTCAGCTGTACGAAAGACAAACGCGTTCTCGGTGTTTTCGCGATTCCGGGAGTTTCCGGAAACGAAAACGCGATCCGTTTAAAGTTTCGGAAAGCTAACAAATAGATATATAACATACTTTAATCCTAAATTTTAATTCATGCTGAGATGGTACAGTATTGATTATTAGTAGGAGTTACTATTCGGCATATGCATTTTGTGTACCCTTGTGTGTAATATAATGTTCTATTTGATTTTAACCCATGTTAATGTATATACATTATGTAACTAAATAGAGAATGCAAGCATGAGTAAATGGTTAAATAAATGATGTATGAGGTGTAAGTAGCATATCTAATGTAAGCATGTATAAGTATGGCTTGTAATGAATATGTAGGTTCTATAGTATGTAATGTATGGTGCATATAGTAGTGCAAGAGAATAAATGAATGATGAATGAATGCAAGCATGAATGTAATGTAATAATAGATGTAATATATGCAATATACAAGTTAATGAGATGTAATGTTCTATGTTAACACAAATCCTATATTACCTCATGTACCCCTTACACTATGTTGACACTATCACACTTGACACATTGTTCACTTACACTTTGACACTCTTTGATATGTATACACTATGTATGCCCATTTAACCCTCACTTGCCCCTTTGCCATGTTCACATACACACACATAGCCTCTTAAATAAGTATTTATGAATACAGTTAACTTAGCTATGTATGTATATTATATATATGTTAGCATATTGTGTTGTAATATATAAGTTTATATAACCATTTGAAATGCCATGATTATAGACCTAATGTTGAATACCAATATATGCATGTGTATATATGTGTAGACATATATAGCTTAAAGTAATAGATTACCTAGTGTATATCCAATGTGAATTCTTGCCTATTTGAGTATTGAATAATTGCATGCTATATAGAGTTGGGTGTATGTTGGCTTGTATAGCCTTGTATTGATGTGTGCTTGCTAGGATAGTCTTGGTTAGGCCTAGTAAGACTTGCTGGGTTAGGACATGACCTAGTTTGACCTAGTTTGACTAGTGCAGTTGACCAGAGTTGACCAAGGGTTGACTTTGGCCTAGTTTGACCTAGATTCATGTAGAATGCATTGTAGTGCTTTATATTACCCTTCTGGACATGTTGTGACTTGTGCTGTTCTAATTAGGAGCCATACACCTCTCCTCGGATAGTATCTTTACCTTGGACATTCAGATATCAGGCGAGTACATTCTATGATAGTTCTCTCATTTATTTGTCAATTACTGTATTTCAGTTCTAGTTAGTTGTATGCGATTCTCTGTTACAACACGTGTGGATATTACTGGATTCATGTATACGACACATTTATTTTCTGGCCTCTATTACTGGTATCATCATTTTCGGCTTCTATTACTGGAATCACCTGCTGGAATCATTTACTGGAATCATTTACTGGTATCATTATATTTTGGCTGGACTCATCTTGAATCATTGTGTCGAAATTCTGGATTCACTTGCTGGGAGAAGAAATACTAGAGTAAGACATGTAGACATATCCCATTACTGGAATCACCCCTACTGGAATCTACTGGAATGATAGCCATCTCTCGCCTGATCAGTGAGAGGTGTGCCGGATTACCCACAGCCGTTTACATGTCGATCTCGGTATTTTAAAACACACTGTTAGAGTATAGGCTGGACTCACCCTGGAATCATTGATCACTATAACTGGAATCGTCCCTTACTGGATTCATCTTATATTAGATTCATCTTGTACTGGACTTACATTGGAGTTACACTGGTCTACATTGTTGTCTGGACTTTATATCATATTATCCTGGTTCAGCTAGTTCTATTTTTACAGACTTCATTGCTATGATTCTTCTCTTGTTTAGTTATTTATTTTCCTTGTACCTTATCTGTCTTTCTTACCATCACCTGAATATAAACTGCCATTTTCATCAATACAACTGCCTATAACTGCTTTATAGTTCTCTGTCATTTACTTAGGTTTTCTAGATGAGATGTGCTCGTTCCTGTCCTGACTGGACCTGTTGATAAATTTTACAGATAGCTTGGAGTTTGCCTGCTAGCCTAGAGGAGACACAATAGAGGTTGTTTAGATAGTTATTTCATTTTATCTGGAGTTGTATTTACTTGTGGATTACTGTATTTGAGTTTTGAGATGTATTTCTGGGATTATGTATCTTAGACACTTAGACTTCTATCTCCTGTATCTCTTTTGGATTTCATGTTTATCTATCTTTATCATTCTACCTTAGATTGTGATTGAGTTGTACCTCTGTGTTGGCCTCCTTATGGAGAGTATTCATATTATGCTAGTTATAGTTCATGACCTAGAACAGCGTTCTACCGCCGACACTGCGGCGTAGGCTGGGCGTTGTTACGTACTCGTACCCTCACGGTGGGTGCGGGTCGTGACAGACACAGACCTGCATGGGCCACCACAAAAACGTGTCACGACCCGCACCCTGATTAGGGGCACGAGAACGTGGGTACGTCCAGCCTATGCCGCAGTGTCGGCGGTAGAACGCTGTATAGGTCATCTATAACATCTAACAACAAGATATATATAACCTGTCATCTCCGCACGGAGGTATAACTTAACATCTCAACTCTATATCTCAAACACAAGTCTAGGAAAGATAGAGCATGATATGGAATCAGATGAAAGGAAGAAACTGAATATAAATAGAGTTATCACACCACACAAAGTAAATGTCCAACACAAATAAGTACAAGACCTGAAATATAACTAAGTCACAACTAACAATCGGAACAATCCGATACAAAATGAAAACTATAAACACTAGACTTGACTAGGCACCCTCTACTGAGCTAGATGCTCCTCAGGCTCCTGAAGGTCACCCTCATGTGTCCCATAGAAGGTAGGACAGTCACCATCATCATCTGTAATATTTTCAACAGGTCCTGTCAGGACAGGAAAGCACAATACATCTCACACAGTTCATATCATGTTGGGAAATGTAAAGCATGCATAGAGTAAGATACATGGACTGTAAAGAATATATATAAAAACGAGAGAGATTTGATAACTGGAAATATCTATATATATGATAAGTAAGAACTGTAGGTAACCTGTGATTTAGAGCATGATATGGTTATATAAACGGGTTAGGACAATGCAAGGGTAACTCCATCATACGTGAGTGTACTATGGACATATACATAATTTCACAAGATTTCACAAGATGGAATTTTGATCACATAACCATTTCCTACTCACCCTCCCCAATCAATACACAAGGATCCAGTCAAGTTACGTTACCTTGCACAAGAGATTTTTATCATGTTTGCTCACGTGATCATGAGAGTACAAGATTGCACAAGAGTATACATGAATAGAGGTGTACATGAAATACAAGATGTTCGTAAAAAGCACATGACAACTGTATTTGATGCACCCCGAAGGGGATAACATCGCATGACAAGATCCATATAGTACAAATCCGTGATAATAACATGACAACATCATGTAAAGTAATCTAGAGCAAGAATATAAATCCTAACAAGTATGAAATGATCAGAGAATGTACTCGCCTGTCACCCTGTATGACTGATATGAATAGATGTCCGAACTGGTGTCACAGAGTCCTATTTAGAGTAAAACAGGTCACAATATATCCACAATGGTAAAATTAGAGTATACAATGCATACTACATGATTCTAGGTCAATCTGGTCAAAAGTCAACTCTTGGTCAACTCTAAAAGTCAAACTAGGTCAAACTAGTCAAAGTTAGGTCAACCAATGTCAAACTAGTTAAGGTTAGTCAAATCTAGGTCAAACTTAGACTAACTAAGGTTTTGGTCAACATAGACTAGTCACAAGGTCATTAGGTTAAGGGTCAACCATTAACAATCTAAGTCAACTCCATAGGGCTAACCCAAATCATGACACAACTCCTAATTATCCCACTTAATCCCATACATATCTTAAATTACATAGGACTATCCTCATAACCATATGGTCAAACATAAATCAACTAGTTTAATAGTCTAGGGTTTAGTCAAACCTTAGTTATCAAGCCCTTTAAAGTCCATCCAAGCTATTTCTAGGTCAATTAGGTCAAGGTTAGATCAACCATGGTCAAATTAGTTAGGGTTTAGTCAAACTAGTCATTCTAGGTTACTTTAAGTCAAATCTAGGTTAACTAGGTCAAGTTTGACCTAAGGTTGACTTTGGTCAACTTTAGTCAAACAAGGGTCAACTAGTTAGGTCATGGGTCATTAGGTCAATTAGGGTTAGCCCCTAATGGCCATAGGCTAATGTCTATAACCCATAGGCCAGTAACTTATAGGTTCTATGTAAACCTATATCTAAAAAGTATAGTATCACATATATATATATATATATATATATATATATATATATATATATATATATATATATATATATATATATATATATATATATATATATATATAGGTTATGTAGATATATATATGGTATATATTAGTATATATATATTTTGATATATTTGTATATATATATACATATATATATATACAAATATATCAAAATATATATATACTAATATATACCATATATATATCTACATAACCTATATATATATATATATATATATATATATATATATATATATATATATATATATATATATATATATATGTACAACATACATATATACATATATATAGAGAGAGAGAGAGAGAACAATAGAGAGAGAGAGAGATGTGGGAGTGTGTGTAACAGTGAGAGGGGGGGGGGGTTTCTCAGAATTCTGAGAATGGGCACAAACACACACACATTACATACATAACACACACCTATACATACCTATATATATACATATATACACTCACATACACATACACATATACCCACACTCTCATATACATATATACATACATATACAGTATATACACGTAAATACATATATATATATATATATATATATATATATATATATATACATAAAAATCGATTCAAAATCCACTTTGAAAACTAGGAAAATACTGGAAATATAGAAATATTGTGCAGTGTAGGTAAATTGGAGGAAAACACAAATCAAGGCCAAAAACCTAGCTAATACTCTAATCTAATGGTTGGTAATCGTGCCCCCATATGTATACGTGTCGTAGGGGTCCCTAGGAGTCCACCACGACACGACACAACGTGTCCAAGAGTCAAAAACCCAAATCGGGTAAGCTTCAGACACTGTGCAGTGTCACAGCGTCGTGCACGGGTTCACGTGTGTGTGGGACACGACACACACATCCACGTGTCTCGTGGTCACATGTCCAGGTTCGCCTAGGGTCAAGCTACGTGTTCCAGTGTCTGTCTCGTGTCCACGTGTCACCAGGACACGACACGAGACGCGTATCAGTCGAGAAAACTCGACTGATACACACTGCTACGCGCAGCGTCGTGCAGCGATGCAAGTGTCTCGTGGATACGACACGAGCCACGTGGGGCCCCGTGGTCATGTCCATGTGTAGCCCACGTGTTGGGCTACACACTCGTACAAACACGAGGTGTTCTAGTGTCGTGTCCGTGCGACACGACGCGCGCGAAGTTGGCTCTGTGCGCGTGTGCACTGTCAGTGCACGACCAGTGCACGTGTCCTCGTGTCCTCGATACGACACGAGGTGTCATGAAATTTTGGGGAAGTGTGCGCAGACACTGCCCCTAGGTGCTGATCAAAAATGGTCGTGTCTCGTGTCGTGTCCAGTGAGAACTGGACACGAGGTAGCAGGACAGTGTGTGTGGGTGTGCACAGCGTGTTCGTGTCCAATTTGGACACGGACACGACACAGTTTCGTGCTCAGTGTTAGGGTTCTATGATCTACACCTATAGGGCTAGAAGATTGCTCAATTAGTTTTCGAAAATATTAACATTTAATTTACAGTGGCAAATCATCAAATACTTGAATTAAAACCTAGATACGTGTCCGATACGGACACCAAACCCAATCTATTTTCTACCAAACTTAGCCTACAGGTCCCTGGTACCTAGATGCATGTAACCCTGAAGAGAAAACGCAATATTAATAGGTTTTAGGGCATGTTACCTATTGAGTGAAAACTCAATGAAAAACCAAGGTAGGGGGGGGTGTCCTCTTCAAATGATGATGCCCAAAATGCTATGCAACCTTGCTAGCTAGCTCCCCTTAGCACCCTCAATGTTGTAGGGTCCCAATGCAAAAGACTTGGGTGAATTTAGAGCTAATTTGAAGAAGTTATGAAGGTTTGATGGAAGGGGATTTTCTAGGTTTTAAAACATGTAAATTTTTGTATGGGAATGAATGGATGGGGTTATATAGGAAGGGGGCATGCTAGGGTTCACAATGTGTGGCCATGATTCTAACTTAGCTATTAAGTCTAGATCAAAGGCTTACATGCAAAGTAGGTTTCCTTTAGAAATATCTATGTAAAATATCTTACCAATCCAAATATCTAGATATTTGTAAACTTGGCACCTAGTAGGAATGTCCTAATCATGATTCTAACCTCAAGGCTAATCTAGATTAGGCTAAAGTTCTAGGTCAACTCTCTAATAATTAGCTAGCACATATTTTATTAATATAAAACACAATTCCACAAAATTGTCAAAATAACTAAAATACCCCTAGGCTAAAAAGCCCTAACTTGATGTTCTAAATCTATGGCTAGGCTCATATGATCATGGTTAGTCTCTAGGTTAAGTAATCTCTAAGGTTGCACTAGCAAAACAGCAAAATCACAAGTCGTGGTTTTAAATAGTTTTAAAATAACTAAAAATCACCAAAAATCATAATATGGTTTAAATATTATTATTAAATAATTATAATTACCAAATTTCAAAATTACCCTCGTTTTAGAAACTGGGTGCTACATGGTCTACAGGGCTTGTGGCTGTGGAATAATCTCGCTGCATCTTGCTAGTAACTAGGCCTGTGATAACCCTAATTAGTTAAAGTATCAAGCCGTACTTATTGCTTGGCCGTGATTGTTGGATGGGGTTCAATCTATCCAGTCTTGTCTTGATCCTGTGCAAGATCGTTACTTGTCCTGATTTCTTATTTTATCTTACCGATAAATGGTGGGAGAAACCAAGTTCTGTTCAGACGAAGGGTTACAATCCCGGTCCTTGTTTGGTTTACGGGTTGTAACCTGGCTATCTGAATAGTCCCATGGTTATCTCATCGTATATCACCTGTCATGCTTGATACGTTTTACCTTATCAATAGTAATTGAGGCGGGTTTCTATTCAGGCGAAGGATTGCAACCCCGGTCCTTGTTTGGTTTAAGGGTTGCAGTCTGGCTACTTGAATAGTTTCTTCGTGCTCAATATATTATTGTTATCTCAGTTATTATCAGTATCTTTTAATTACCCTTGCTATTCATTTGTGATATGCTGGTTTTAGTTCCTAAGTGAAGCCTCCTTTGTGGCACATCTCTTTCTGGGGTCTGACCCAGCTGGTTTTGTATGGCCAGATACCGGAGCAGCACCAGAGGATCTACCGACCTTCCAGCCACATGGTGACCACTAGACGGAATCCTGGCAACGAGTGGATTTATTTTGGCTCTCCCACTCTATTGTAAAATTATTCTTTTGAGGCGTTTAGCCGCCGAGCAAGTGTTAGCTTGTGTACATTTTTACTTACTGTCTGCCTACGGGCTGTAACATGATTGGCAACCTAGGGTTGATCATGTATGACGAAACTCTTGCTAGTCCTCATATTTTGTAACGACTAGCTTCATGATCAGCTGAATATGTAATGTTTGGGACGCCTTACTATTGTATATTTGGTGATCGTACATCTTGTAACATTTACTCACTTGCTTGTGATTGAGACACTAGGTTTGTTCATGACCTTAAGAGACTGTTGGCCTGTAGATAAATCCTCATATATCTAGACAGCCGTGACCGTATAGTGAGGTGGATTCCATTTCATTATACGTAGCTGGCTATGTCTGCCCCCGCTCTCCAGTATTCTGGTTCTGGGGCGTGACAGGCTGCGTCAAGCTTGCCTTAATGGATCGTGTCGTGCACGCATTCGACTTGAACGACCAAGTCACTCGGGTGCCTAGACTTAGGTCACAAGATGCTCAACACACTTAACTCATGGGCAAGCCAAGGCTATGCCAAGCCTTTGACGATGGGACCGTGCATGCTTTATGAAGCATTCATGCGAGCGACGCCTATGACTTAGGCTACGATCATAACTTCGCCTACTCAACCAACTTTCCTTCTCCCAAGCCACGGAACGAAGGACCGAATGTCATTTTCAAAGCACGCCGTGCACCAACTCTAAGTCGACCGTTGGACCTTTCTATATTCTAACTCAATTCGATCCGTCGGGATTATTCCCTTTACCTATGTGAATTTGTCTCTTTTATTATCAAGCCTACTTGTGCAAGTTGAAAACATACGATTTATTATGTGAAGGCTAAGATGAGTCAAGTTCACCGAAACTATCCCACCTGAGCGTGCGGTCGCCTTGACCGAGCGATGTCTTCGAGCAGCCATTGCAAGGCTAAGTCCGAACGTCGTCGACGTTCCGATTCTTCTGATTGACTGAGCGGGACAGGGCACTACAGTCTTGGGCTTTATATATTGAACCCGAGGTCGGGTCGGACTTGGGCTCGGACTAGGCTTATGATTCATCGGGTTGGGCTTGGATTAACCTCAAGCCCGACCCAACCGCCAGAGTTGCACCCCTATCCCGTATGCATCAAACTACAAAAAAATATTTTTGAGTATCTGCTTCCTAATCAACAGGAAAGTAAACATTTATCTAAATAACAAATAAATCAAATGGAATGGAGATTTCTAAATTGAGTTTCTATCCTACTTGTCACTCTAATTTAAGAAAAAAAAAATCTTGTTGGTAGAGTTTTTATATAAAAGTTCGGGCTAATTAGTGTTAGACCATGAATTTTATATCAGTTTAGAGTTTAAACTCCGACATGTCCAATTGGAGAGTTTAGACCCTGAATTTTTTTTCTTCCATTATACCCTTCTTTTCATGTATGATAATAATTTTTTTATATATAGATTAGAGAGGGTAAAATGGGGGAAAAAAAAAACCAAATTTAAGTATCCAAGGTCCAAACTCTCCAACATGTTAAGGTTTAAACTCTAAACTGATACAAAATTTATGGTCTAAATTCTAATTAGTCCTAAAAATTACACGCATAAAAAATATATTCTCCAATGGTTCTCCATTTCTATCGTATGTGGCAACAAATAAAAGGATAAATTTAATGATATGAGACCCAATATTAATTAGTATGAGAGATGTAATAATTTTATGAGAGTTTCTATGTGTATAAATTCGTGTATAAATTCTCATAGAAACTCTTCATGCTATATCACCCACCACAAACTGGAATAGAATCCTCATTGGAGTTTTTTATTTATTTTTAATGATAGATTTCTACCATACAAATAGAAAAGATACAAACCTCCTTTCGAGATGGCCTAAGAAAAAAAAAATGTGGGAGCCTAAAAAAATATCCGACAATAACTCCTGCCATGATAATAGCACTTTCATATTCACATTCTGGCTGCAGCCAAACAAAAAAAGTGGGTTTGGATGTCTCAAAATTTCAATTTTCATACACGTACATGATGAGTTCAGACATCCAAACATCCCATAAGTGCTAATTCAGAAAAATATTTGCTAAACATTAAAATTGGTTCATAAAACTGTTTTAATTTTTTATCTAGAAGGATTAAAATCCAAGAAAATTCATTTTAAGTTCCTGTTATGAAATTTGGATGCAGAAAAGAAAAAGAAAAAAACTTTCAATTGTATTTCGCTCTCAGATCTCAATGAACCAAACGGCCTAAATGGACAATAACTTAAAGGGCTGTGCTGAACCAGACCGGATCAAACTCCGAACCACATTAAAGCTCTAAATGGCTCTCTTTCTGAAGTAAAGTAGTAAACCACATGCCACCGAACCAAAGCAAACAAAACCCAACCAATTTAAACCAAATAACAGGTCAAACATACATGGCACACAGAAGGACTAAGCCATCGATTGACCAGTCAAACCCACCGGGTCTGACCAATAATTCAACGGTCAAATATTCCACTCCAATATTTTTTTCCCCTTCAGAATTTCCATTAGTAACTCTTTTTCTATACGTGACTCAATTTATTCTCTCAACATTCATGCATTATACTACATAACCACCACCACCCCCCTTTAAGAAAAGTACTACTAAGCTAAGCCAAGTCTTCTTCCTCCCCCTCTCTCCACAAACTATTCCTTCACCTCCAACTCTCCTCCGGTCGATCCTCGCCTCATGACTTCCTCCTCGGGGAGCTTGGACACCTCCGCAAGCTCGCGGCAGCCTCCGCACCCCTTGTCCACCGGTCACAAGCCGTCGTTCTCCGAGTCGACGCTGCGGCTGGAGTTCAAGCCCGCCGCTCCTCCTTCTCTGCCCATCTCTCCTCCTCCTATCTCGCCAACTTCGTTTCTCAACGGGCTCTTGGATTCACCGGTGTTCCCCCACTCTTCTAATGTAAGCATATAGACTCATCCTTTATGTTGGAGGCTTTCGACTTGTTAGTTTCTAGTACATGTTTGACATGAACATATATAGTACTCGTTCTAGTTTTTGTGCGTACGTAGCATACTATGTTCTCTTTGTTCGGTTTTTTCTTCTTGCATGATTCATTACTTAGTTCATCATCAATCTATAATTATTCTTTACAAAGAGTAATTAAATCTAGTATATATATCAAAAAAAAAAAAAACCCCATGGAAATTGATTTTGTTCGTGTTGGTTCTCTTTTGGTAGACCTTTCCTTCTCAATCCTTCAACTGGGGAGTCCCTTCCTTCAACTACCAGCAAGGCGTCAAGGAGGAGGAGAGGACCTACTCCGACTTCTGCTTCAAAGCCAACACGACGACCGGTGACATGCAACAACCATCCTTCTTCCCATCTTCCACTGCACCATATTCCGTAAGTTCTTCGATAACGTTTCGTTAGCGACCATGTAATACGCGACTACACATAAACATCACTAAAACTTTAACGACGTTTATTTACATATTAGTGACGTATTTAGGCGTCGCTAATCTGTCTTATTTTGATAGTTTCCATACGTTATACTAGTTATATCGCCTGAATCCCGATTGGAATTGCTTGCAGGAGGAAGCGTTGAGAGGACACCAACAACAATGGAGCTACCAACAAGCCATCGATAACGCAGCACAGCGCCCAGAACTCGTTGTGGCGGCAGAGCCGATTAGTCGACAGGCCGCTCCGGTACTGCATGCCAGCAACCCGCAGCCCAGACTGCAGAAGCGGTCGGACGACGGCTACAACTGGAGAAAGTACGGGCAGAAGCAAGTGAAAGGGAGCGAGAACCCCCGGAGCTACTACAAGTGCAGCTTCCCGGGCTGCCCCACGAAGAAGAAGGTCGAGAGGTCTTTCGACGGGCAGATCACGGAGATCGTCTACAAAGGAACCCACAACCATCCCAAGCCCCAATCCACGAGAAGAAACTCTTCCAATTCCGCCAACACGATTCAGCCTGCGTCGCCGCCGGTCGAGTCCGTTACGACGCCCGAGAACTCTTCGCTTTCTTACGGCGACGACGACCTCGATATGGTCCCCCGGCAGAACATATCTGGAGGAGATCACGAGTTTGACGACGACGACGAAGAACAGCCTGACACGAAGAGATGGTGAGTAGCGTGTAACACTTCGATAGGAATATTTTATAACATCAGAGCAACCCAATTTCAAATTCTCTGATGCCTATTATAATATTATTATTCAACCGGTTCAGTTTAATATAAATATACGTCTCTCAACTTATCGAGATGTAGTGACACAAACTTTAACATGGTATTGTTGCAGGAAGGAGAACGAGCGTGAAGGAATCCCGGCTTCGGCTAATAGGACAGTGAGGGAGCCTAGAGTGGTGGTGCAGACGATGAGCGACATCGACATCCTCGACGACGGGTACAGGTGGAGGAAGTACGGACAGAAGGTGGTGAAGGGGAATCCTAATCCAAGGTGAGCATTGCTACGTACATTCTCGATTGGACGATGCTATTTTGTTCATAGCCTGTGACGATCGCAGGCCACGTGTCACCATCTCATTGGCAGAAATTCGAACAAATAGGAGGGGCAATGAAATTAGGCCACATGTCCTGCTGTCACAGCTGCCGGGCAAAATATCATTTTCCTTCTCGAGACGTATACACTCTTCACTTCACTTACTAAGAACTTCAATTTGTACAGGAGCTACTACAAATGTACCACTGCCAGTTGTCCGGTGCGGAAGCACGTGGAGAGGGCCTCCCATGATCGCCGGGCGGTGATCACCACCTACGAGGGGAAGCACAACCACGACGTTCCGGTGGCACGAGGGAGTGGTGCCAACAGGCCTAATATTTTCGTGGGCGGCAGCAACAACAGTTTTGCCATGGCTAACCAACCGAACAACCAAATGACCGGTAACCCGCTGCTCTTCGGAGGGAGACCTAACATGCCGGAGACGATGCCGGCCGCAGGAAACTACGCTCTTTCCGGCCACGGGAGCTCGGTCGCTTCCTACATGAATCAGAACCACCACCACCACCACCAACAGCACCACTACCAGCAGCAACAGTTGCCACAACAACACGAAAGATAGATGGAGATTGTGTCCTCAAGAGTCAAAGAGGAAGTGGGGAACGATTTGCTCGAATAGGCCGGGACTTGAAGAAGAAGAAGAAGAAGAAAAATAGTAGATTATACTAATTTGAGAATCATACTGTATATTTGACAGGGTCTGAGGGTTGTAAATTCACAGTGATAATAGCTAGGAGATGATATGTCCCATTTGTTCATTTGTTATGTGGCACTTTTGTTTAGTGTTGGTATGCACCATGAAGACCAATAAATTTGCAATTACAAAGGGAGAAACATAATATTTGAAGGGTGCTGCTATTAGCACTTCTAAAATGTTATTGAGCACTCTTTTTAAATTTTTTTAACATTTAAATTACAAATCTATTCATGTATTAAATATAGCATTAATTTGTGCATGTATGGAGGGAGGAGTGTAGGATGGCATTTTAGGAGTGCCAATAATATTAATGCAAGCGTAAATTTGGAATTTGAATATTAAAAAATTAAAGAGGAGTGCCGAATGACATTTTAGGAGTACTAATAGCAGCACCCTATTTGAAACTCAAAAGGCCATTCCCAAAAATGTGTTAGCCAAACCAAGCTATACAGTAATCGATGTCCCAATCGATATCGAACCATTTCTATGAGTATCGGGGTCGACCGTATCGACAGTTTCTAATTAAAGTATCGAATTTTTTGGTATCAAAAAAATTAATTATCAATATTTCAAAAGAAATATTTTGTACATTTAGACATAATTTTAAGTATTTTTATGTCGTTTCATCGTAGTTTTAAAATAGACTAATTAGAGTTTAGACCCTAGATTTTATACCAGTTTAGAGTTTAAGCCCTCACGTGTCCAATTGGAGAGTTTAGACTCTGAAATTTTATTTCTTGTTTTCTTTTTACCATTATACCCTAACCTATGTATGAAAATTTCATTATCAAACATGAAGGGAGGGTATAATAGAAAAAAAGAAAAAGAAACAAAAATATAAAAATGTAAGGTCTAAACTCTCCAATTGGATATGTTAGGACTTAAACTCTAAATTGATACAAAATCCAGGGTTTAAACATTAATTAGCCTTTTTAAAATTAAATAAAATAGTAGTCACCCTTGCATATTGGTTTGCATGTGATATATAAGTTTTCTTGTTTTACATGTTTTTACAATATTACTATTCTTTTATATTATTGTTGACTGGTCTTTTTCGTTCAATTTTCTTGCTGAATTGGCCGAAAAAGAGACCCCCAATGTCGGTATTGGTTAGTATATATATAATCCCCATATATATAATAGGTTAGTATCAAACATGAAGGAAGGGTATAATAGGGAAAAAAGAAACAAAAAATAAAAATCCAGGGTCTAAACACTGGTATTAAAATCCAGGGTCTCCAATTGGACATGTTAGGAATTAAAATCTAAACTGGTATAAAATTCAGGACTAAACACTAATTAGCCCTTTTAAGATAATATTTTAGTCACCCTTGCATATTGGTTTACATATGATAGATAAGTTTTCTTATTTTACATGAAAAGAGACCTCCAATGTCGGTATCGGTTAGTATTGGATATCAGTTGGTATCGGATCGGACCATGCCAAATCTTATCGATATCGACCGTATCGGATTGGTATCAACCGATACTGCAAACTATCTGTCAAACTAAGCCTCACTATTAGGAGGAAACCTATGGTTCTCTCTCGTTTTACTGGCATATGATACATTTTATTGGATGACCAAATAAACCAGCCACCCCACCTTTTTCTCCAATAGTTGGAGGACCAAGTCCATAACAAGCAACCACCTATTTCTATAAAGAAGAGATCATAACAAAGCTACTGTTCCGAGATTCACAACAGATTTTAGTTTACTAATTGTTTGTAACCTTGCATATATGTATATCCATGGCAATTGAATGAAAGACACCCAGAACAAAAATTCATTTTCTTCTCTCTCTTTTGTGCTCGTTACTTTTACACATTTCTAGGTATAAATGAAGGGGTACAAGTGAACAGGGCCGACCCGTGGGCAAGCCCGGAAAGATCCCGGGCTTGGACAACCACCCTACTTGGGGCAACCCCCCAGGCCCAAAAAAAAAAAAAATTATAAAATCCACGTACAAAAAACTGATCCAAATGAGCCCAGCCGATCCTATAGTCCTTCGCTGAAAAGCAATGATTACTATGAGTAACAAAAATTTGACTCCAATGAGTCAAATCTCAGATTCCAAATCCCTACTTTTTTATCCTCCTCCTTCAGCCGAAGCCTCTCCGCTCCGCTAAAGAAAAAATTCCGTCCGGCCGCCCCCAAGGTCAGCGACTCAGTTTCTTCTTCTTCTTCTCCCAAGAAAAAATTTCGCCCAGCCCCTCCGCTCCGCTGAAGAAAATTTTTGTTGGAATTTGAAGTGTATGATGTACTTTTGGGAGTGCCATAGCTGATTTAGTACTAGGATTTATATCAGGTTGAGTTTTATTGTTGTTTTATTAGTTTTTTCTAGGTATTTTTTTGTTTCTATTGACTATTTTGCTAGATTCATGAAAATTGTAATTTAACTAGGTTCTGGACCAAACTAAAAGCACAATATAATCTTGATATTATGATTTTTTTTTATCAATATGCTTTTGTTGTAATTATTTTTTTAGTATGAGTCAAGGGGCAACCAAAATTAGTTCCGGCTAGGACAATCCATCCCCTCGGGCCGGCCCTGCAAGTGAACCTTGTCCATGTAAGTCGAATCTACAATCAGAATCCTTCAAAAAGTTTACAGCAAACCTAGAGTGACTTTCTTCATTACCATCCTTAAAAAGAATTCGAGAAGCTCTCAAAGGTTGAAGATGTGTATTCTGGTATGTGCTCTATATAGACTTGAATTGGTCAGACAAGATTAACAAACTAAAGATTTCACTATCATGACTGTGCCATTTCGTTAGTGGTCTGATTTAGAAACTTTGTACGTACCGAATCGTGATCTTCGCATAATTTAACACAGTTTTGGCCGGTCAAAGAATTTGGGCACTAAGATCTTTCCACAACATTACTTAGACTTCTAGTTTAAGGCTAGTCAGTCAATTCATCATTTTCACTCAACGCTTTGGAAGAAAACATGTAGGCTCTGTTGTCTCTTGCAAATACCCTGATCGGACCACCAATAAACAAAGCACAAGTAACCCAAAAAAATAGCAAATAGAAGAGTCACACAAGATATAACGTGGTTCAGTCAGGATCGACCTACATCTGCAGGACAGAGATAGAATTACTTTACTTGAATCAAGAAAAACTTTACAATAGTTCATATAATAATATTATTTTTATGGTACAAATCTTCCCTTATGCGATCTCCAACTAGATTTATTCCTCCTCCTCCTCCCTCCTCCTCTTCTTCTTCTTCTTCTTCTTCTTCTTCTTCTTCTTCTAATTTCATTAATTTTCTTAGGATTTTCTAGCACAATCATTACTAAGTAAGCTCCCTTAGAGCATCTCCAACTCTATTGTCTTGTTTTGTGTTGTAATTCCTATGTGGCATGAGGCACAAGCAATGTTATAAAAATTGGACCGAACCGACAGTTGACCGGGTCCGACCGGTTTAAGCCAAAAAATCGGTCAAGTTCGACTAAATTCGGGTCTTTTAAAGAACCGTCGGTTTCTTGTCAAAACCGGGTTCAACCGGTGAACCGGCCGAACCGGTTCACAATTGAACCGACCAATTTTGATTTTTTTTTTTTTAAATTTAAATAAATTATCATGTAAAATTTGGACCATTTGATTATTGATTTGGTTTTAATCGACCTTATAGTTGTAAAATTAAACAAAACCAACATACTTATGACCAAACCAAACTAAACTAAGAAGTAAGTATGAATATTTTATCTATTTGAACCAAACCAAGCTAAGTTATTGAACTCTAATTGAATCCCGGTTGAACCCCGGTTCGACCTATACCAAAAAAATTCGGTTCGATCATCGGTCCGACTTTTAAAACATTGGGCACAAGACAATATCTTTCCTATGTGGCCAGATGATATTCACACAAGACAATGAGATAAAAAAATATTTTCCAATGCAAAAGTATGGAGAAGACAATAAAAAATATTTTTTTTCAACTTTCAAGACAACTTCTCTACTTCTTTATTTTTTTATTAATATTTCTATTCATAATTGATGATGTGGAGATAAAGTCATTGTGAAGTGTATTGTTTAGATCTAGTGTAGGAAATAATAATGCCTTCTTCTCATTGATGGGGGCTGTTTACAATATATATAGGGTCTACACGATTAGACTTATGGGCCATATTTACATTAGTTACAAATATAATCTAACACCCCCCCTCAAGTTGGAGCATACAAGTCACAAATGCCCAACTTGGAAAGTAAAGAATCAAACACATGCTTTCCAAGGGGCTTGGTGAAGATGTCAGCCAGTTGAGAAGAAGTAGGAACATGCGAGGCTATTACGGTGCCATCTCTAATAGCATCGCGAACAAAATGCAAATCCACCTCAACATGCTTACTGCGCTCATGAAATACCGGGTTCTGAGCCAGGTGCAGGGCTGACTGACTGTCACAATACACCGACATAGCAGACTACTGGCGAACGCCCAAACACACCAATAACTCCTTCAACCATTTCAACTCACAAACAAGCGCAGCAAGAGATCGGTATTCAGCTTCAGCGGAAGATGGGGAAACAGTTGGTTGCTTCTTGGTCTTCCAAGAAATATGAGACCCCCCCAGAAATACCAACTAGTCCGTAACAGAGCGGCGAGTCAAGGGACAACTTGTCAAGTCGGAATTACACCAACCAGAAAGACGGAGATCACAATCAGCTTTCAAAAGAATACCCTGTCCCGGTGCATGTCTGAGATATCTGACAACTCTCAAAGCAGCATGTCAATGATCTTGTCGATGCTCCTGTAAGAATTGAGACAAGATATGCACAGCATAAGCTAAGTCAGGGCGAGTAAATGATAGATAAATCAACCTTCCAACCAGCCTCCAATAAGTCTCTGCATCCGCCATCTTTGGACTAGTCGATTCTGCCAGCTTGTGATTGGGCTCCATGGAAAAACCAGCAGGTCGAGACCCCATCAAGCCACATTCTGAAATGATGTCCAAAACATACTTTCTTTGACACAAGGAAATTCCTTCTGCACTCCGAGCCACCTCTGTGCCAAGAAAGTACTTCAACACACCAAGGTCCTTCATGTGAAAGCAAGAACTAAGGTACTTTTTGAAAGCATCTAAAGCACCTGAGTCATTACCAGACACAATCATATCATCCACATAGATCAAAACATGCAACTCTACCTTCCCTTTAAAAAGAGAGAAAAGGGAATAATCGAAATGAGATTGAATAAATCCATAGGATATCAGAGAAGCAACAAGCTTAGCAAACCAACAACGTGGTGCCTGTTTCAATCCATATAGAGACTTACGCAGGCGACACACTTTGTTGGGTTCACTATGTGAAAAATCTGGTGGCAACTTCATATACACTTCTTCTGTCAGATCTCCATGAAGAAAAGCATTATGCACATCCATCTGGTACAAAGTCCAGCCTTTCACAGCTGTAACAGCCAAGAACGCCCGAACTGTAGGCATCTTAGCTACCGGGGCAAATGCCTCTGAATAGTCGATCCCCTCAACCTGATGATTATCGAACACAACCAGCCGGGCCTTTAAGCGCTCAACACTTCCGTCGGAGTTATACTTAATTTTGTACACCCATCTACTTCCCAATGCTTTCTTTCCAGGAGACAAATCGACAAGACTCCATGTCCCATTATCTTCCAGAGCCTGTATTTTAGTTTGCATAGCCGCGTGCCAGCCTGAATCTCGCGAGGCCTGGCGATATGAAGTAGACTCAACGCCTGCAGTGATAGCTGCAAGAAAATCTCTGTGTCCAGCAGTAAATATGTCATAACTAAGAAATTGTGTTAGAGGATACGAAGTACCTGAGGAAGTGACGGGAACAGATGAACTGTGGTGAAGGGGGAGACTTTTACTTCGAATAGCACTTGTCACAAAATCCTGTAATCGCACTGGCTGTGATTTCTTTCTCAATCCTCTTCCCAATACTACCTCGTCGGGCACCTCTGGCAACACTGTATCCCCTGTATCATCAGTAGTATCCGCATCACCCCCAGCGGACTCTCCTGTCAATACTTCTGCAGCTACCTGTGCATCCTCGCCACTCGGTGCTGAGCCGCCAACAACCACTCCGGCCTCAACAACCGTAGCCGGCACCATCCCAAAAGCCTCTATATTGTCTTTCGGCACCTCAACAGATGTATGACGTGTCACAGAAGATATCTCGCTAGCAGAGCCACACCCAAAAATTTCTTTTTCATAAAAAGTAACATCACAGGACCCAAAAAATTTACTAGTCTCCAAATCATACAGTTTCCATCCCTTTTTATCAAGTGGATATCCAACAAAGATATATTTTCTACTCCTGCTAGCAAATTTATCATGTCGGGATTTCAAATTATACGCATAGCACAGACAACCAAAAATACGTAGATGATCATATGAAGGAGCCGAACCATATAAAACTTCATAAGGAGACTTAAAATGCAAGATACTAGAAGGTGTTCTATTTATCAAATAACATGCACCCAGAACACATTCTCCCCCCCAAAAAAAATCCACAGAAAGAGAACCTTGAAATCTCAATGCCCTGGCTACATTTAAAATATGTCGATGTTTTCTTTCCACCATTCCATTCTGTTGAGGTGTCCCAATTGGCCCCAAACTGACGCTTCACCATAGCAATGAATTTAAGAAACATAGAATAAACAGCACACTTATCCTTCAATAAAATAACTCAAACAGCTCTAGAAAAATCATCCACCAAAGTCAAAAAATATCGTGTCCCATTAGATGACGGAACACGATATGGTCCCCACAGATCACAGTGTATAAGTTTAAAGCATCTCAAAGCACGACTACTACTATCAGGAAAAGCATCACGAGTCTGTTTAGCTTGATGACAAATATCACAAGCCTTATAAGAAAACACACTACTACCAGAGAGAAAAGGTAAAGTCTGCATTACTTTATCTGAAGGATGCCCCAGTCTACTATGCCAAACCTCAGAATCACTCTCTCTGCATGCCAGGATCACCGAAGCCAAAGAAGCTGGAACTTCCTCCAAGAAGTAAAGTCCACCCCTTTGTTCACCTGCTTCAATCACCATCCTCGTACTTCGGTCCTGAACAAAACACAAATCAGGAGTAAATAACATATCACAATTTCTGGCACCAATCAATTGTGAGACAGAGATCAAGTTGCAAGTCAATGTCGGAACATAAATAACATCCGTCAACACCAACGAAGCAGTCAAAAATACTTTGCCTCTCAGAACAGCCTCAATAGTGCTCCCATCAGGCAAAATCACAGGACATACAGGGCCCTCAAAGCAATCAACTAAACAGTCACGAGAACCTGTCGCATGAAGAGTAGCCCCAGTATCGAATATCCAAGTGACAGAAGAATTCTTACCCATCAGACGATCAGAGTTTGAAGAACCAGGGTTGGAAGGATTGTCGTTACCCAGCAAGCTCATCAGTTTTTGCCATTGTTCACCTGAGAGTGGTGAAGGATACCCTCCATGCATCATATCCGCCGAACTCCCAGCAAGACCAGCAGGGACACCATGACCAGCAGCGACGACATGATGAACAACCCCTGCGCCACCAGCACCGCGTCCCCTATCACGTCTTTTCTGTGGTATCGGGCCTCTGCCACCACCAGCACAACGTCCGTCCTCACGCCGAGGACGAGTCTCCCACCACTCTGGATAGCCAATCTTGGCAAAGCAAGTTGCAACATCATAACCTGTTTTCTTGCAATGAGTACAGATCATACCTGATTTGTCCCTGGAATCTGAGATTCTACTATTAGAAGTAGTAGAAAGACGAGGTGAAGTCTTGATAGCCAGTGCCAACACCTCCTCAGTAGCGGATTGGACTTGATATTTTTGCATATCCTCCTCCTCACGGACTGCCTGGTATGCCCGATCTAAACTTGGCTGAGGATCCTGAGCCAGAAGATTAGATCGGGTATGACCATACAACTCAGCATTCAACCCATACATAAAGTCCTGAAAGTGGTCTTCATCCCTCATAGCCTGTAGCTTTGCAGCAAGTTCACCACAGGTACAAGTAGGCAATGAGAAATAAGCAATTTGTTCATCCCACAAAGACTGCAAATTTCTAAAGTAGATTTCTACAGACATCGAAGCCGTTTGTTTGCACTCAGCCAAAGCCACCTTAATTTGTTGCTTCCGAGTGCCATTGCTAACAACAAATCTTTTCTCCAACAAGTTTGACAATGGATAAACCTCCTCAAAGTACGACAAAGATTACTTCAGAGACGGATCAATGGTATTAAGAACACATTGAACCAATAGCGCTTGTACACATCTCCAATCAAGCAATTTACTAGCATCATTAACAGGTTTGATTTCAGTACCTTCTAGAAAAGTGATCTTTCGTTTAAAGATTAGGGAGAGACGTATCGACCGAGACAACTCAGCATAGTTCGGTCCACGGAAAATAATAGGAGTAATGATATTTCATGGTTGATCTACAGAACTCAGAAAATATGGATCCTTTGGATTAGGATAATTTGGGTTGTATGCACCACCACCCCCAGTCGCGATGGAGTAGCTGGACGCAACATCATCAGCCATCGCCGATGTCGGGTGTACAAAAAAGTACAACTCCGACGGATCGGCCGAACGAGCGGCGAATCGGCCGCTGATGGACGGGGTCGGCGGCGAATCGGCCGCGGTCGGTGCGTCGGATCTGGCGCGGTCAGGCGCGGGAGCGGCGGGTCTGGGTCGGTGGCGGGGCTGCCGCGGTCAGGTGCGGGATCGTCGCGGGAGCGGGGCTGCCGCGGTTAGGCTGGCGGATCGTCGCGGGAGCGGCCGCGTACGGCGGCGGATCGGCGGATCGGCCGGCGCGTACGGCGGCGGTTCGCCGGATCGGCGGATCGGCGCTGGAGCGGACGCGTAAGATGGGAAATATTTCGGCTATAATTTTTCTGGAGGCTCTGATACCATGTAGGAAATAATAATGCTTTCTTCTCATTGATTGGGGGCTGTTTACGATATCTATAGGGTCTACATGATTGGACTTATGGGCCATATTTATATTAGTTATAAATATAATCTAATATATAGACAACCAACTTCACATTGTTCTTGTCATGTCATTGCCATATCAACTTCATGATTTATTCTACATTTGTATTGAAAAATAATTTTTGAAATAAAAACTTGTCATTCCTAAGTGATAACTATTTTTTCTGAACTCACAATAGAGTTGGAGATGCTCTTAGTCATCAAGCACACATATTTATGCTTTGAAAAACACTTAGAGCATCTCCAACCCTATTGTCTTGTTAAGTGTTGTGAGTCTTAGGTGGCTCCTATGTGGCATGAGCCAAGACAATGTCTTGTTTATGTGGCAAAATTATATCTCAAAAGACAATGAGATAGAAAAACTCTCTCCAATGCAAAAGTATTGATGAGACAATAAAAAGTATTTTTTCCAACTTCCAAGGCAACTCCTCCACTTCTTCAATTTTTTTATGAATATTTTTATTCATAATTGATGATGTGGAGACAAAGTCATTGTGAAGTGCATTGTCTAGATCTAGACAACCAACTTCACATTCTTCTTGCCATGTCATTGCCATGCCAACTTCATGTTTTATTCTACATTTGCATTGGAGAAGAATTTTTGGAATAAAAATTTGTCATTCCTATGTGGCAACCATTTTTTCTAAACTCACAATAGGGTTGGAGATGCTCTTATATAAGCTCTCTTAAACTTTCTCAAGTTAAGAGCAATCCGAATCGTGGAACAACTAGATCCGACACTGAGATTAATTAGAGGGGCTGGACGACCGCCCACGCGTCTTAAGGAAAGACCCCTAAATTTAAGTATATTATTATATAACAGCTCATATAAAACGTCCAACTCGAATCTATATTATATATAAAAGTTGTTTTCTTAGAATATAAAATGTCCAACCCAAAACCAAAGTAACGACACATGTAAATTGTCTTTTTTTTTCTTTTTTTTTTTAAAAAGTCTCCTTTTAGATTTTGTCTAAAGCTCCTTTTAAATTTTGCACCAGACTCTTTTATTGTTTTGTTGGTTCAGAAAAAAGTCAGCTTTTAAATTTGGGTCCAATGCCCCCCTTATTCTTCGAACCGAGCCTGCAAAAATAAACACGCTTTAAATCTGCCTCGTCTGCTGAAATCCGTTATAACTGAAATTCTGGATAGACAGCCTGTATGCACCAGTAGTATTCCAGACACGCTTTAAATCTTTTAAAATTTGTCCAATGTTTGTTGTGTACATATTTTTCTTTTCGGAAAATTTTATGAGAAGCATAAATATTAAAAAAAAATTGTATAAAAGATACTAAGTTTATGAAAATAACGAGAAGAGCACCGTGACGTCTAAAAATAGGGCGTGAAAAAAATCTGACGCCCTATTTAGGGGCATCAAAATTAAAAAAAAATTCAAATTCCTTAACACTTTTGATTAGTCCTAAAATAGAAACGGGATTAAACAAATAAAGCAACACTAAAAATAGGCGCCCTAAATAAGGGCGTAGAAAATATTTTGGCACCTAAAATTAAGGCGTGGATTTTTTTTTTCCGGAAAATCGGCGCCCCAAAAAGGGACGTGAAAAATCTCCCGCCCGCTGCCGCGTGGCCCTCGCCTAAAAGAAGTGCCGTTGGAATAGTCGTTAGAAAATATATAGACGATATGCACAATTTAGTCGTTGGAATAGCCGTTATAAAATAGCCGTTGTCAAAAGTAGAAGGGGGAGAAAAAATTGAAAACAAACGGAAAAAAAAAGAAAAAGAAATCTACGCCCAAAAGCAGGGCGCCAAACTTCAGCCATCATTTCCACGCCCAAAATATGGGCACCCATTTTACATCCATTTTCCTAATCCATTTCCTAATCCCATATCCTTACTAATCCATCTCCTAATTCCATATCTTTTGTTTTTGACGCCCAATATTAGGACGTAAAAAATTCACGTCCTACTTTTAGGCGCAACGATGCTCAATCTGTAATTACTCCAAACTTGATTCATTTTACGAAATAAGTTTAAATTTCAATGCCTAGAGTACAATTTTTCGTTTTCTTTTCCTTTTCTTGTGAAAGTGACAACACTGCTGTTAGCTGGTAGGATTTGAGGCAAATCAAAGAGATTGTGCAGGGGATATTGCAACCGGGTCAAATTTAACCGGGTCGGACTTGGGCTTCGGGCCGGACTGGGCTTGGACTTTGGACCAACCTATATAATGGGCCGATATACGTGATCCGACATGACCCAATATACTCGGCCGGGCTCGTGCCGGACTGGGCCGGTCCGGCCCATTTGATAGGTCTACTGTGCACTTTGCACTGGAAAATCCGGTATATTGGACCAGTATATATGCCGGTTCGGTTCCTAGTACCGCACTGTGAACACACACTAGGCTCTGGAGCCAACCCAGTACTCTAGTTACTTGGCTGCTGCTTTGGCTCTTTCGAGCACTGCCTTAATGTTTTTTCGACTTCTCTGTGAACACGAACCACCACTCCAACGTCGTACGTCTTGATGATGTGATGAGTATAGTGCTGTCATGTTCCGACAATTAATACCGGATAAAATTAACCAGAACCCTACAAATGTTTAGATCCTATGGTCTTTGTAGTTCTTCACTTTCTCTCTCTTGTACATATATCCATGATGTTCTAATTTGTCCGCCAACCTTTATTAATTTGGAAGTATTTGACAGCGTAGCTTATAATTATAATCCAAGACATGGATGTCCTAATGGTTAGGTCGGCCATCGGGCCATGGGTTGGTTATCCGCGCATGCACATTTGAATATCGACATAATATAATATAATATAATATAATATAATTTCAGCGAAGAATTCTCACACGATACGATACGGTGCTAGCTTACTTGCCGGGGAAACTGACGGATGGATACGTAGCTTTCGTCACTCGCTCCAGGGATCGTCTAGTGACAGCAACGGTCTCTCTATCTTCTTCAATTGACATATAGGCCTAAGCAATCACAGATTGATTGCACACTTTGCAGCTGTCGGTAAAATATCAATGTCGCCACATCGTGTCGTTGTTAACCGATCCATGTTAGCTACCTTAGGTGTCTCTAAATGCACAAACTCCGGAGTCCGGAGGGGGCAGGACCGGACCAAGGGTAAGACAGACGTGACTTCAGATTTGGACAAGTCTTTTTGTTTGGGACAACCTTCAGGTTCAACATGATCCCACAAGAGGACGAGATCGCGGATGACCCTCCGGCACTACAAAAAGATGGCAGATTAGCGACTGACCTAGTGACTAAACAACGAACGAAAGGCTACGAATTCGTAACTCAATTTACTGGGAGTCGCTTTTTGGCCACTAAAAATCTCATGGGTATCTAATAAGGCTCAAACGGTAACTAAAACTAGCTCTGGATCGGCCCACACTAAAGCCCAAATGGCAACTAAAACTAGTTCTGGATAGAACAATCCAATCTCGTGGGCCGGCCTTGAGAGGTTGTGCAAAATTCAGTTTCTAGCAGCTCCTTGTGATGACTTCAGATGGATGTCAATAGATTTTTTTACTACCACCATAATTGGAAGAAGTAATCTTCTTTTCGTAGGATCGAACTTACCCAAACACGATGTGTTATATCTCTATATGCCACTAGAGCTAGGAGTAGATGTGAGCATTATTCGATTTTGAACCGAAAATTGAAACGAATCAAATTGGACCGAATAAGAGTTTCGATTCGGCTTGAATTTTTTTTTTTTGTTTGATTTCAGTTTTAAAAATACTAAAATTCCTTATTCCATTTATATTCCGGTTCCGATTTTGGGTTTTAGATTTTGGTTTCAGTCTAAAACCAAAAACTGAATAAGACTTATATGCAATTATGTAAATACCCTCAATTCCATTCATATTTTCTGATTAAAAATGTATATATTTTGGAAACAATAATTTTATATATTTTTTTGGCTAAATTATAACTTGATACCATCAATTATTACTGTTTTTCAACTTTATACCCTCAATTTTTATAAGTACTAACTTGATACCCTGAAAAAAGTTGGACCAAATTGCCGCTTCTCTTCTCCCCCCAACCCCCCCTTCTCTCTCTGGCTGTGGGTGGCAGCTGACGGCGGACGTGAGCAGGCGGCGGGGATGCTCGGGGGCACGGCGAGCGGGCGCGCTGGTCAGCACGTGAGCGGGGCAGGGCGCGGCGACGCGCCGGGCAGGGGACGGTGGCGCGTCGGGCAGGGGGTGGCGGCGCTCGGGGCAAGGGGGCGGGTGGTCGCCGGAGGGGGGGATGGCTGCCGGGGGAGGCGAGGGGGTGGGGAGGGGACGGGTAGAGGAGGGAGGGGGTGGGGAGGGGGAGGGGAGGGAGGAGGATAATTTAGGAATAAAATTTTTTTGAGGTATCAAGTTAGCAATATAAGTTGAGATAGGATATTAAGTTAGTACCTATAAAAGATGAGGGTATCAAGTTATAATTTAGCCTATTTGTTTAGAAGCTCCAACTTTAATAACTAATAACTAGTCGAATTTTGGACACAACTTTGAAATATAACAAGGCTTAATTGCACTTTGCTACCCTCAACTATTCCGCTTTTTCAACTTGATACCCTAAACTTTTTTTGTAACAAGTTGATACCCAAAAAAAATTTGGGACGAAAATACCCCTGCTCAAACCTTAAAATTACTCCCCTCCCCCACCCCCCTCCCCCACTCCGGCTACCCCCTCCCTCCCGCTCCGCCTCCCCTCCGGCCACCCCCCTCTCCCGCGCCCGGCCAACCCCCTACCCTCACCGCCGCCGGCCACCGCGCAGCAGCAGCCGCCGTCGCAGCAGCAGTAGCCGCCGCAGCAGCCACCGTAGCAGCAGTAGCCGCAGCCGCCGCCGCGACGGTGGCGCCTGAAGCGGGAGGGGGGGTTGGCCGGCATGGGAGAGGGGGGTGGCCGGAAGGGAGGCAGAGCGGGAGGGTGGGGGTGGCCGACGTGGGGGAGGGGGGAGGGATGGGAGAAGGGAAGAGGGAAGGGATAAGGGCATTTTGGGATTTTTTTTTAAATTAGGTATCAAGTTGAAAAAAATAGTAGTTGAGGTATCAACTTGTTACAAAAAAAAGTTTAGGGTATCAAGTTGAAAAAGGAGAATAGTTGAGGGTAGCAAAGTGCAATTAAGCCTAAAAATAATAATTTTTAATATAATTTAACTACAGTTTCAACCTTGGATTCGATTTATTAAATAATACAAATATTCCAACCGAATAAACCAAATCGATTATTCGATTTCAATTTTGGTTAATCTCGATTCGGTTTTAGATTTTTAGAATTTCTATTTTGACTATTTTGATTCGGTTAAACCCAAATATAACTGCCGCTCACCTCTACTTACTTAGTTAGGAGGCTTGGAGAAGAAGTATGAAATGTATATATTCCATTAAAAGTTTGGATGGATTTCTTCTTCTTTTTCAGACGAAAATGAACACTTAATCAATAAGTAACAGAAGGATAGATGTTGTCTTCTATCTTGTGGTCAAGTCAACTCTAAGTAATACTAAATTTTAAGTTACAATATTAATTAATGGTATTGTCCCACCTCATTGTTCATCTTCACAATCATGCTCTCTCTCTCTCTCTGAAAATAATCTTTAATTAAACTAGTACTCGAATTATTAATCAAATTGTCAACTCACCACATGCCATGACATACAATAATCTCAACAAGATATTTGTTATTCTTGCAGAGTAAATAAAATATAAAAAAAAAGGTTCAAAATGTGACACATTACACAAAATATGAAAGAGTTGCTCTTTATATGTAAGTTTGGGTGCAAAGCTTGTATCCTGATATCAGGGCGGACACAGCAAGGGATACATACGCGAAGAACGCCATGCTAATGGAAGCTGAGCTCGAGTCCGTGAACAAGTTGTCTGCTCCTTCTCGGATTCTGTTGGTGATCGGTATTGCTGCTGATAATGCAGACATCAGCAAGTACGCGACGACCTATGTGGCACATTTGTAGAAGTACTTCCGGTTAGACATAACAAACACATGGAAATATTATTATCAGCCCTTCTTCTCAGACCGCAGGAAAACCGACACGTGTATCAACACCACGTGTTGGTTTTCCATTGGCCGGAGTTAGGTGTACGTTTTTTCTTTTTCATCCAATCACGTGTTGACACGTGTATTTTTTCTGTTCAAATTTTTGGACTGGCAGAATTTTTCGTATTATTATTTTGCTGCCAAAATTAGAGATTGAGCTATGGCATTTCTTTTGTTTTCCAACCGGTAGTTAACTATAATAAGAACACAGAAAATTTTATTGGGCAAAAAAGAAACTTTTATATAAATAGACGTAGGAAAGAGTTTGTAAAAATTTGAACCCACAAAATATTGTGGCAGTTGGACTGGCGAAATTCAAACAAGTTCTGAAATTGAATGCATGTTAAAACTTGCTTAAATTTCTATCAGTCCGACTAGCAAAATATTTTGTGGGTTCGGACATTTGCAAAGTCCTTCCTTCTTCGTCTATTTCCATAAAATTTCTTTCGCTATATAAATTTTTATGTAATAAAAATTGAAAGAAATTCAGAAAAAACACGAGAGCACACGCATACTCTATGCATCATGATTCATAAGAATATCTTCCTGATGAGGGTCGAGTTTTATAGAATATCAAGAAAGGCATATTAATTTGTCCATTTATTTTAGATCGTTAGAACTAAATTTGCAATAAATTAGAATATAGCTCAGTTTAGTGAATTCCCTTCCCGGAAGACTAGAATATATATCATTGATATTAAGTGGTCAAAGCCCATGACATGAATTGGAATAGATCACTTATCAAGCCATGGAATCTCAGGTACATGAAAATTTCAGGTGTATAACAATTAACACTCCTTCTCATGGGCT
This sequence comes from Iris pallida, assembly GCA_029216955.1. Taxonomy (NCBI): domain Eukaryota; kingdom Viridiplantae; phylum Streptophyta; class Magnoliopsida; order Asparagales; family Iridaceae; genus Iris; species Iris pallida. The sequence continues at coordinate 4,705,626 of JANAVB010016999.1, read as the reverse complement.
TGGGACTGGTGATGGAAAGTTAAAACATTAAGGTCCTCGTTTGATTCGCAGAATCAAGATTTTTAAAAAAAAGTCATTTTTTTTGTGCTTGGATGCCAAAGAAAATAAATAGAAAAAAAATTTAATTTCCAAGAGGAAGAAAAATGGGGCAAGATGGTTCCCCCACCAACCCAGGATTCGTGCAATACAACACCATGTAATGGATAACAAGTTTTCTTCTCATGGGCTAATTAGGTCAAGACAAACCAAAATGTAGTCACAAAATTGCAACCAAGCCCAAGTTTAATTTGGTTTCTCGAAAATATAAGGGTAAAGTGCATTTAAACCCTCCTTAGATTTGCCTCGTTTGCAAAATAAGATCTTTTAGAAAACTTAAGCAGTTTGCACCTCCCGCAAAACTGTTTTTGCTCGGAATGTCTCTTTCCGTCAAAATGACGTTAGAACTAGC